>OZ024821.1:149074928-149372428 GCA_964016985.1 Anodontia alba
CTGATATGGGTCTGCACTGTTTGCCAATGTCCCAGCAGTAAGCCCATTTCCTCTTTACACAGCACTCAGACGTCACAGCAACAAGTATAGCGCGGTTATAAATAACCGTGACCCGGACTTCGTACATGCGCTATTTGCCTGGTCAACGACAGTTACGTGGACAATAGCAATATAACTCAGATTTTTTAGTAACGATATACCGATGACGCAAAAACGTTCAGTTTGGGAAAAGAGTTCGGTTCGGTGACCACAGGTTGTGAGTTTCATATCGTGAACAATTGGTTGGTTCGTTGGTTCGTCTAACGCGCATTTGATTTCATTGGTTAATAATAATCACGTGGACAACCTGGTGCATGTATACTTTGAGAGATAACAATCAACTCAAAAAGGCTTTTTAAAGTAACCTGAACAGAATGGGCCTTGAAGTTTGGGAGAAAAATACCAATACTTTTACCTGCCATTTTTTCGTGGACTCACTGCGACATTTTCATTTTCTTTTTCACAGCATGTACTTTTTTGTTTCATAGCACGTCGCGCAAACCTCCCCCCCCCCCCCCCCCCCCCCCCCCACAAAACAAAACCGGTCGCCACGACGTAGGCAGTCAGTATTGGATGCATGCATGGACAGACGGAAAGTGATCACTATATATAGCTCACGTTCATCACTCTAATGAGCTAAACATCATAGCTCCAGATAAGGCGTTTTTCTCAACCAAAAAGTACTGATATTTGTCTTATTTCTTTTCGAAAACATACGTTGTGGGTACTCATTAGAAGCGCCTCGCCGAGGCGCTTCTAATGAGTACCCACGACATATGTTTTCGAAAAGAAATAAGAAAAATACTATGTGTATATCTCCTCTGATCTGGAGCTGTGAAACATGTTTGAAGTGCACCACATTACTTACACACAGTCTGAAGCCTGTGCTTCAATAGTAACAGAATATTTCTCCCAAGAATAGACAGTGCTATCTGGTAACTCAAATCTGGAATTCATGGAACATATGATTTCAGGATCAACTCTCTCTTGGCGTTTACAATTCCGACTAATAGCCAGGTCCTCTGGTATAATAAGACAGACCTGACAGAATCCAGTATTGTCTGAAAACAAGCAATATTAGAAGATAAACAGATATCTTACATTGGTTATTTGAACACACTTGACATTTGCAACGGACATGGTTATATGTCCATCATTGTAAATGTGAAGGTAGCCAGAAAATGTCACAATCACGAAGCACAGCCTTCCCGAGTCACCATAAGAAAGAGAGATTGCAGAACAAAAAATGACAAAACAAACGTCAAACGCTGATTACTGGCGCCCAAGTCTTCACCCTTCGGCGCATTATTGGGCAACGCCATGCCAACACGTCTTCGGGCATATGCGGACAGCGAAGGCCCAGTCTGGTCAGGACCTTCGCTGTCCGCTACAGAATCACTGGACACTACAGAATCTATTAATGGAGAGCAAATGCCCGGATGATACTTTGCGCATGCGTGGGATGGATCCGAATGTGTATTTCGGGCAAACTCTAAGACACGTTTTCGCTTGGCGTGGCCTGTTCCATTACTGTTTCTTTCACAATTCTTCTTCGTTCGTACGTCGGTTATTGTAAATGTGTCCCCAACTAGCATTCTATATAAATCTATAGCGGGCCGTTATCGGCCCGTCAGCTACCCTGACGGGCCGATAACGGCCCGCTATAGATTTATAAAGAATGCTTACTGGGTCATTGTTTGTTCCTCAACTCTTCCTCTTTCGGTACCTCGGAAAGGCTGTGCTTAATGGCTGTGACCTCAATTATATGTTTGACCTTTACTTAGCAGTAGCAGCAGCATCAGCAGCAAGATGATGTCTACTGATTGTATCCATCATAGTAGAAATAATTACCAAAAACCAACAACTTCAAGTGTAGACGTTTAGAAATATAAGAACAGACAGAAAGCTCAATGCAAAATTTTATCGTAGTGACGGGCGAAACGTACATTCAAACGTGCGCCCAGCAAAGATTAGGATTAGTCTGCGCATTTGCGCAGTCTGATCAGAAATTTCACAAGGCGCATTTTGGTTAGCCAATGGCGCAAATTTTCTTCATGCGGAAAACGAAGACTCTGAGCTGGCAGCGCGGATGCACATAATTATTTGGCGGACATGTTAGAAGGTACGTTTTGTCACGTTACAGCTCATATACACCATTGCATACTTCATATTTCGGGGTTATACATGTTATAATTACAGTAAAACTCAATCATTACGAAAACACGCCTATTCAAATATATAGAAAAGTTTACCTCCAAAAAACTGGAAATTTTCAGATAAAAAACCTCTGATGTTTTTCATATTTCTGCTCAAAACATAGATTGTGGGTACTCGTTAGAACCTCTGTGTTTTTGAGCAGAAGTAAGTAAAATAATGTATACTCCTGTAAACCCCAGTTTTACTATATAAAAGTGGGGTTTAAGGGGGTCGAAACTATATAGGCGTGTTCTCGTGATGGATTCGAACAGCGATGGTTCGTTTACCGTGGCTGATTCGACTGACTGATTGTGTTAGAGTTTAACGACGTCAACTCTTGTGGGTCAGTTTGTGTCGTCTCCCAGAGAAAGGGAGAAAAAAGATAGAAGAGATAGCAGAGGAGATGATAGAGAGGGACAGGGAAGAAAGAAGAACAGGAATAAAAGTGAAGAAACAGAAGAAATAAAAACATTCCCCCTCTACACTTACCTGCTACAAGGATAGCAGGCCTTGCCCAACTGTAAGCCAATATCAGTTGCACGCCCCAGTGATGTAAGATACACGACACCTTCGCCACACCCGACCACCCCAGTAGCTGATTCGAATTCGTTTTTGAGACCCTAGGAAATTATTCAGATAGCTCAAGAAAACAAATATCTAGGGATATTTTAGGATTTTTTTTTTTATTTTATCCTAAAATGTATGTTGTATGTACCCATTAGAATCGCCTCATTGAGACGATTCTAATGTGTACACTCAGCATACCATTATTTTATAGAAGATCGAAAAGACATTCCTGAGTTATACCAATCTGCCGCCAGACCTGGAGTTATGATTAACCCTCATTAACTCCAACTAACCCTGTCTAGAACAAATTCAGATGGTCCCAGATATGTTCGAGCCATTGAAGTTCGACTGTAAACCACAATACATACATTTTCTTGCAAGCTGGTAGTATTTGTGTCTCATGCTACGGTAGTACATATTGTCGTCAATCACAAAACAAATAATGTCTTCCTCAGTTGCTGTTCCCGTGTGCTGGCTGGTCATAGTAACAAATCTATCCCATAATTCCTGCCGCACATGTTCCGGTTTACAACACTGATCAAGAAGGTTTGCAAGATTTATAGGATCTGAGTGTTTAGTTCTGTTAGCCTTGGTGAAATGGACTATGACGTCAACGCATTCCAGAATATCATTTCTGTAACGTTTCCATGGAGACACCTGAAACGACATCCAAATGGGTCGCACCATGCGAAAACGTGTATTTGGGCATATGCGAACAGCGAGGGCCCAGATCAGACTGCGCATCCGCGCAGTCTGATCAGAGCCTTCGCGGTCCGCAAACAGAATCAATGGATACTAAAGAATGTTTCAATGGAGACCAAATGGCTGAATGAGACTTTGCGCATGTGCAGGATGACGTAAATCCGCACTTTTGCGCATAATCGAAAGCACTTTTTCGCTTGACGCGGCCTAAATGAAATGTGTCACCGAAGCAAACACAGTGCGGGCGATCCTCGAGACGGTGAGGGGTGCATCTTACCAAGTACGATTTAGTATAGAAGTGCGGGTCGAATACCCACCTTCTCGCGGGAATAAAACTGGTTTTAGCCTCTTTCACCCCTCCCTCCACACCCCTTACACACAGTAGGTTTTCTACTGACCGTTCTTAGAGAGTTCTTTTTTCGCACGTCGACGGTTTCGTATGTAACGTTTGTTTTGTCATTGTCACTCATCTCTCCTTCTTTTGGTACCTCGGGAAGTCTTCGTAATTGTGGCATTTCCTGGGTATCTTTACTTATATTTTGGAAAGTGCACGATTGGCCCTATTTTAACAGTTAAGTATATGAAAGTCCATTTTTCGGAAGCCGAGGTATAAAACTAACAGGAAATTTCTTATTATCAACTAACTTTCCCAGCGGGCACACAACGTCGAAACAACGTCGATTCAACGTTGAATCAACATTGAATCGACGTCGTTTCAACTTTGTGTGCCTGCTGGGTTTACTTGTTTATTTTTCGGCGATATGTCTACATATTGGCTTTAGTTTTGAGCCTAGAATTGTTTACAGAAACCTAGCACTAGTATGGTTCTAAATTTAAATGTCGGCGGAAATGTCCGTCGGTGAGGGCTCTTCAAATGCACGTGCAGATAAAACTGTGCAGATGCACATGCCTATCTTAGCCTGTGTCTCATTCATATGCAGTATTACCATACTGGGACATCTATACTCTTTGTTATACTTGTCACTCAATTACCTCACTGCCCAGGCCCCGAGGATATGTTTTTTTTTCATGCTCAACTCAGCTGAGCATGAAATTTTCTCTGCTAATAAATATGAAAATGCCAACAATTGTTGGCATTTTCATATTTATTAGCAGAATTATTTTTTCATTCTCAGCTATGTTTTGCAAGGAAGAATTTGCAGTTGTTAGTATTTTAGATTTATTAGCAGGACATTTCATGCTCAGTTGAGTTGAGCATGAAAAAAAAGTTTTATAAACTGGGGTCCAGGTCTGTTTTTCGAATATTCAGGTTAACCCTTAAAGTGCCAGGCTAAATTTGTTGCAGACGACATTCTATTTTTTTTTTTTTTTATTTTTCAGAGAAAATATGAGTCACATGAAATGTCGATTGGTTTCATTACGAAAACACGCCTTTTCAAACATATTGAGAATTTTACCATCAAAAAATGAAAACTTTCAGATGAAAAATTCTGGTAGTTTTCATATTTTTTGCTTAAAACATAGATTTCGGGTATTCGTTAGAACCGCCTCGGCGAGACGGTTCTAACGAGTACCCACAATGTATATTTTGAGCAGAAAAAAGAAAATTAATGTATACCCCTGTAAACCCCAGTTTTACTGTATAAAAAGTGGGTTTAAGGGGCTCAAAACTATAAAGGCGTTTTTTCGTGATGTCTCTGAAAAAAAAGTCCTCTGCTGCAGTTGTGATTGATGCTTTAACCCTTATCCTGCTGTTCACGACAACCCCTACCTTTGCAAACAGAGTAGATCCAGATCAGATGGCTTCTGAAGAAGCCATCTGATCAGGATCTACACTGTTTGTCTTTCAGTTTGTGAATTTGAACGAAAACATTATATGATGTAATCTGATTGGCTGATAGTCATAAATGGGTATGGCTAATTAAATTATTCAGCAGGATAAGGGTTAAGGGTTAAATGGGCTTACGATAATATGGTATAGTTTTGCTTTCTGTACCGCTAACAAGCGTGCACAGTTTACCTTGTTGTCATCTTGTTCCACTTCAAGAATATGACGTTCCACCTCTCTGGGTAGGAGATAGTCGTATTCAATATGGATAAAATATAGGGACTTTTCTGTAAAACCAAATAAAACGATCACATTCAAATATTCGTATAAGCATAACGTTAAACAATAAATCGGCTTTGTACATGTGCAGTCAGCAAAAGGCCTAAAGAGATGCTGACCTAGACTAGCTACTAGACGGATATCATTATTTTCATCAATGAATTATGATTGTTAATTTACTTATTGAATTACCGTATTTACCCTAAATATCGGGACACCTTAATTCCTTACCATACTTGTCCTAAAATTTGAAAAAGTCTATTTCACTATCTGTTGATGTGCTGGATGAGTGGAAAACAGTGTAGACCCGAATCAGACTGGCGTCTGATCCAGATCTACATTGGGTGCTCACGCCTGTCTGTCCCAATATTTAGGGTTATTACGGAAAAAACCATCTACTGCCTACTGCTTGCCTCGTCCTTTGATAGCAGGAACTCATCTTGGAGATCAGATATCAAGTATCAAAGACTAGTTATACATACATAAGCTAGGAGCCTGATAAAAAAGATCTAGGAGTTAGTCTACGGTTAGCGCTCTCGACTTTGCATCCTGTTTTCTGAAGAGGGAATAAGTCCAAGACTTATGGCGCTTCCTTGTGCAGAACATTTTATTTTAAATATTTTTTTCACCTTGGTATAGCTGAAACAATGTTGAAAGATACGCAGACATCATTTGAGCCGCAGTATGAGAATACGTATCTTCTACGAAGACAAATCAGCTTATGTGCGCAGGCTGGTCTGAATCATCGATGGGCGCACATGTCCGAAGTACGTTTTCTGACGTTGCGACTCATTTCTATGGCGGCCAGATATCTGCATTTAAATAGAAATATCAATATCTAAATGCAGATATTGGTATTTCAAATACAAATATCTGTATTTGAAATGCAGATATCTCGATTTGGTTATTAAATAGAGGTATTTGAATTTGAATTAGAGATATCTGCATCTTAATTACAGATATCTGCATTTTAAATACAGATATCTCTCACTGAAATAGAGATATCTCTAATTATCATTTAAATAAAGATATCTTCAATTCAAATTTTATAGAAAATACAGATATCTATAATATAAATGGAGATATCTGTATTTGAAATGCAGATATCTCTATTTGTGAACCTGATTATTTTCAACTTTTATTTTCAACAAATAATCAATATTCCCTTGCTCAAGGTATTTGACATACTTGATGTTAAGCAAGCTTCAGAGTATCCGGACATTCATTAAAAATGAGCACTACGGTGTTGACCAGCAGAATTCACAGCACTGTTTCTCGGATTTCTGTGGCCCTTGAATCTGGTTCCCAGATATTTGTCTCCTTTAAAAGCTTTTGATTTGTATAAATGTATTTTTTATGATAAGCATGCATATTTCTTTCACAAAGAGTGTGCAGATTCTTCAGAACCTGTGAGATCATAAATTATTATCTTGAAACTACTATTAAAGTAATTAATTTTACGACAATATACTAGTAATTACCAAAACAACAGTCTTGAAAAATCAGTTTGAAACAAAAGTGAAGCTCCTATGATTTTTGTTACATCAAATTTTGCTCCGGTATCGACCTTCAAGTAGTAAAAAACCCGGGCTCCTGCATGCGAGGCATACTAGGTCAAGGGTCTGAAATGGCAACACAGGCAGGCAACACAAACTATTATTAATTATGTTTTCATCTGAAAGGAGCGACGGCTTTGACTGTAAAAAGATGATGATGTGAAATCTTGAGCATCTCCTTTATTAGTTGTGTGTGTGTGTGTGTGTGTGTGTGTGTGTGTGTGTGTGTGTGTGTGTGTGTGTGTGTGTGTGTGTGTGTGTGTGTGTGTGTGTGTGTGTGCGTGCCGGCTGTAGGGACGCGAACTGCGCCGTCCGCCAAATTGGTATGTGTAACCGCTGAAATGGTATTTCTTGGTATTTGTAACCGGTATGTAAAAATCGGCGAGGGAGGTATCAGTTTCACATAAGTGGAGTAAATATAGATATCTATATTTCAATCATAAATACAGATATCTCTAATTGAAATACAGATATCTGTATTTGAAATGAAGATATCTGTATTTAATTTAGAAATTCAGATATCTGCATTTCAATTCGAGGTATCTGTATTTGAAATGCAGATATCTGCATTAGATGGGTAAAAACCCAAACGGGTTGCCATACATTTCATCCATGTATGTTCATTTTGTCGTGAGTTTTGGGATACCTTTGGATTCTGTTTGTTTATTTAATTATTATAGGTGAAAAACAATGGATCTAGTTTCTCCATATCAACTATCGAAATACTAGTATGGGGGATGGGGACAAAAGTTTTCCGCTGGAATTATTCGGGACTAAATGTTTGCATATTCGCGCATTCTGATCAGGGCCTTCACTACCCGCTTACAGAATCATTGGTTATTCCTGAATATATCGACGTACAGAGAAGGTCATGATTAGACCGCGGATTTACAGGCTAATCCATTTTCTACAAAAAAAAACAAAAAAAAAAAACAATAATCCTGCAATGCCATTTTGCTAAATTTCTCTGAAAAATAAGAATCCTAGTTACCAAATAGGAGTCCAGGAGTCCATATTTGGAGTTAATATTAAGTCTGTTTAGAGCACATTTACAACGTCTCTCCGGCCCCCGCGTTATAATTTCATCCATAGGCGCTTGAAGTTCTGCCTATCAATCCTTAGGCTAAATCGATACAGAAGGTATTCAGAAGCAATATCTACGGTATTGCTTTGGACTCTCTGGTTTCAGATGTCTAAACATGTTTGTTGGCATCAAACTTCAGACGCCTGTGTTTTTTTTTTTTTTTTTTTTTTTTTTTTTTTTTTTTTGTTGTTCTAGTATCAAATACCTGCAAGTTTAGGGTCCGTTATCCTTCCAGACTGTGCCACAAGAACTTTCGCAAGACTTGACTTTCCGCTTCCTGGTATACCACAGAGCACAAGAACACAAAATGGCGGAGAGTTGACCTCCTGGATCTCACACATATCGGAATGGTACAAGATTATCCCGGGTGACAATGAAAAATAAACCATTCTGTTAAAAAGAGAAAAAATACAACCTCAAAATTAACCTTTACCACTTTCTAGGCAATTTCAACAGACGACAAATTGACGAAGTTTTTGTTTTATGTTTTAGAAACTAGGCTTTGACATTTCATGCTAATTGTCTCCTTAGTCTTCCCAGAAAATAGGCTTTGACATTTCATGCAAATTTTGCATAAAAAGTCAGAGCCTGTTTTTTCTGGCAAAAATAGGAAAATATTTCAAAATGTCGTTCTCTCCAATTTTTCCAAGCATGATAAGCGTTAAGTCAATCTTGTTCTTTTTTTTTCTACGGTTTATAGTCATGTCCCACAGAAAAGTCGACCGATCGACTATAAGGTCAGCTTTCGGAGTATGTCCTATAATCGACAAGTTCGTCCATCCGTCTGTGGTCTGCGAAAATGGCAGTACCTCTTGAACTGTGGGGAATATTTTGATCATTTGTCGCGCGCATTGGTACCGACAAGCTCTAGCCAACGGGCTTGCAAGTATCAATTTTCAATGTCGAGGCAAAAAAAAAAAAAAAAAAAAAAATGTGGAAATATCGAAATCGAAATAGGTCACAAACGGTCTATAGGTTATTTTGATAAAATTTTGCATACACATAAATATTGATAATATCTAGGAAAAGGAATTACCAAATGCCACTTTTCACTAGTGCAAACAACGCCGAGGCAAAATAGTGAAAACATGGAAATCGCCATAGGCCTTTCAATCCATATTGGATATTTTAATAAAATTTGTACACACATTAAATATTGACAAGATCTAGCCAAAGGAATTGCCAAATACCTCTTTTCATTGACCGATGCAAAGCCGAGGTCACAATTCTTTTCAGTAGTCAGTGAAAATGGCCATAATTCTTCAACCGTAAGAGATTGGCACAGAGATTGACACCGAGAAGCTTCAGCCAAAAGCGGCTTTCCAAATACCATTTTTCATTGCCCATGGCTAAGCCGAGACCAAAAATGGGTGGTCACTTCACATGTGACCTTACCTACTTAGAACTATCTGTGACCGCATTTAAGATGAATTTAACCAAACTAAAGGCATATTTAACTAAGCTTAATTAAAGATACATGCAATAAATTAATTGTGTCGTTCACTCAATGTGATATTTGCAATTAAATTAACGATATATCTAATTGAATTGAAGATATATTTACCTTTATTATAATTAACGATCTTTTATTCATTTCAAGATATCTTATACTGAATTACATAATCATATCTTTAACTGAGTTAAAGCTATCTTTAATTCAGCAAAATAACAAATATCTTTGAATCAATTACAGATATTTTTAGTTCAATTAAAGATATCTCTTATATAGTAAACGATATTTTTAATTATGAAAGAATTAGAATATTTTAATTCAATTTACGATATAGCTGGTTCAATTATTTTGGGAAGGCATTAACATTTGATAAGGGACTGGATACCCTCGGTACATTTTGAACCACTTTACACAAAGGAGAGAACTTTTGTGACCTCCTAGCTATTTGCTCTTCAGCACATGAAGTAACTTCTGAAAGGGGTTTGCTCTAAGAGGAAAGAATCTATTCCCAACGGCAACAAATTCTTTCCTTTAATAGTAGACCCATTTTCAGAAGGAAGACAAACAAATTTGAAAGATTTACCTCCCATGAAAGTATCAATTCTCCTTAAGCAGCCCATGTATTTGATAATGAATACGATATATCTTTAATTTAAAGTAGATACAACTTTAAACAGAATTATTAACGATATATCGAATTCAAGTATAGTTATACTGAATTATGCCTAAATTAATAATTCTTCAATTACAATTAACATTGTATCATTAACTGAATTATAGACTGATTCAGAGGTGTAATTTACACAAACTATAGTGCATCTACATTTAAAAACAATCTATGACTTATTTCGGTATTGTTATACTTGTTATACTAATCAATCATTTTTAAGTAACTGAATAAAGTCATTGTCCTTGCATGCATGACGTCATCTGTGTTTTTTTTTTTTTTTATATATATAAAATAAGTTGTACATTCGTTATAAAGAAATACATATTTCTTACACAAAACTCTGAAACGTATGTCCACAAAAAACTCTTCGTTATTTTTTTTTTTTTTTTTTGTTTGTTTTTGTTTGTTTACTTATTTATTTATTTATTTACTTTGTGTGGCGCTTTACTCAGAAGTAGTGCATTTGCAAATTTTTTATAAGATTCAATGCAACACCTTTTGTCGTAACTATCTATGTATTAAAAGTTTTATTCTATTAAAAAAATCGAAAACTTTCATTTTCCCCATGGTAAAAAAATGGTTGCAAGTATGCAAATTTCTATGGGGTAGGTAGCTCAGTGGTGAACGCACTGACCTCTGCAGCTAGGGGTACCAGGAACGATCCCACGCGTAGGTAAGGGAATTTCGGTGTTCGAACACGCTTTTCTGTGTGTCATTTGCAGGGATGACATGAAAACAGTGCGCTGTCCTTCGGATTGGGACGTTAAATGTAGGCCACCTGTGCAGGGAAAGTCAACCCTGTACAGGTTAAAGAACCCTGCGGTAGGCTAATTCAAAATGGTTACTTGGAGGCCTTCATTCTGCAACCTGGAGTGTACAATGTACACCGTCTGTGATTCCTCCTAGGAGGTTAAGACGTAATGGAAGAAAGAAAGAAAGTTTGGTTACAGGTTTTCAACAAGCTCGATTTGTTAAAACTTTCGCAATATTGTTATGGAACATCAATAATTTAAAATCAGTGAAGAAAAGCAAAAATATTTTCGAAAAAAAAAAATCCAAAAATTCCAGTTTATTATAGAAATTGTACCGGTCAGGCCCATTTTTTGTCCATAAAATTAATTTTATGGTAAATATTTGAAAACAAAGCACAAAAAAGAGAAAACATAATTGATTCCACTGCGCATGGGACTGCACGTACGCACACACACACTGGCACACACACACACATACATGAGGCCCTCCCAGGGGTTATGTGGAACAACGGAATGTCATTTACTTCAGGAGAACAGGGGAACACAAGTCTAAAAATGAAGGGAACAGGGGAACAAATGTAATTTTGGGAAGCAGGGAACATAGAAAATTAAGATTTTTATTTTGGGGAACAAGGGAATGCTGAAATATTTCAAGTCAGGGGAACAAGGGAACAGGTCCCCCCGGGATGGCCCCATACATACATACATACATACATACATACATACATGGACATTCTTTGGAGATGGTAGACAGCAGTAAATACCTAGGTGTCGCCATCAGTGAAGACCTCACATGGAGAAACGCATTGAGAACACTGTCAACAAGGCCAACAAGACTCTGGGATTTGTCCGGCGAAACCTCAGTGATTGCATTACTCCAGTGAAGGCTGCTGCTTATACAACCATAGTTCGACTAGTGTTAGAGTACTCCTCCACTGTCTGGGATCCTCGCCTTGCTAGAGACACCCATGCCCTGGGACAGGTCCAGCGAAGAGCTGCTAGATTTGTGCACAGGAACTACTCGGAACGCACTCCAGTTTCTATGGATCAGAGCCTGGGACGGGAATCCCTACAGTACAGACGTTTAGTGGACATGCTCACTATGGTGTTCACAATCCGCCATGGGTTAGTTGACGTTAATCTTGAATTTGTCCAACTCAACGACAGTCATACTTCCGAAATGCAAACTCCATGGATATGGAATAGGTGAAAAAACTTTAGTATGGATTGATTCATTTCTGTGCAATAGGCAACAAAGGGTTGTAGTCAACGGAGCAAAATCTCAATGGGCACCTGTTTTATCTGGTGTGTCGCAGGGCACTGTTCTCGGTCCACTGTTGTTTTCCTTGTATATAAATGACATCATGGTTGGAATAGAATTTGAAATTCGTTTGTTTGCTGATGACTGTGTCTGCTATCGTCAGATTGATAGCACTGAAGACACATCGAAATTCCAAAAGGATATTGATCAACTGGGCAAATGGGCCAGGAAATGGGGTATGAGATTTCAGCCCGTGAAATGTAACATTATGCAGCTTACTAGGAAGCGGATCAAAAAGATTAATGCAGTTTACTCTTTAGAAGGAACAGTCCTCGAAAATGTGGAAAATATTAAATACCTTGGTGTGACAATTTCTAAGGATTTGGAATGGAATACTCATGTAAGCAATGTTTGCACAAAAGCAAACAGGACTCTTGGTTTCCTAAGTCGTAATCTATCATCATGCCCCCAAGATGTTAAGGAGGCGGCATACAAGGGGTTGGTGCGACCAATCGTGGAGTATGCTAGCCCTGTTTGGGACCCACATGGAATAGTTGTCCAGGAAGAATTGGAAAAGGTTCAGAATCGTGCAGCTAGGTTTGTGACTGTAAACTACAACTTTGAAACTGGAAGTATGACTAGCATTATTGAACAGTT
Source organism: Anodontia alba (assembly GCA_964016985.1). Classification (NCBI taxonomy): domain Eukaryota; kingdom Metazoa; phylum Mollusca; class Bivalvia; order Lucinida; family Lucinidae; genus Anodontia; species Anodontia alba. The sequence continues at coordinate 149,087,934 of OZ024821.1, forward strand.
AGGGTGGGAGTCTCTTCACAAGAGACGCAAAGGTAGTAAACTCATATTGCTATTCAAAGCGGGTCTGAAAGGTAGAGCGAGTATACCTTGTGACGACCTTCAACCCCCAAATAGGCGCAGTAGGAATCAGCATCCAATGGCATTTCAAGTGCCATATGCTAGAACTGACATTTATAAGTATAGTTTCTTTCCAGGCACCATTAGGGATTGGAATGCACTCCCTGCAGCTATAATCTCCTCTGCTGAAAGTTCTGAGGACCCTGTCGCTAGATTCACATCATTTGTAAGATCTAGAGACTAGTCTTTGCAATCATTGGCCCTGGTGAATGAATGTCTATTGATGTGTCACCAGTAAGATATTCTGATTCTGAGGATTTCAACTTCGCCAGATTCTCTTTTTTATCCTCGTAGTACGGTACGATCAGCGATTGCTATAGACTGACCTCTAGACCCTCAAGGGAGTCAGGGAAGACCTTATCCACCTGCCTCTCTCACTCAGATCACTCTACTAGATTTACATCAGCCTGTACATAGCGTGCTGAATTTTATCTGATTTTTTTATCGGGCATAATTATAGGCCCTACACTTTTTTTTTTCCTTTTAATCGACGGACAAGGGAAGTAACTGTTGTAAGAAATCTAACTGCTTTGAAAGTTTTTTCTCCCTTGCCAATTACATGAACCCGTGTGTGAAAACAACGATAAAATAGATGTTGACGTCTGGGAAGTGCGAAATGAAGATGTTTATAAGGCTTCTATTCGTTATTAAACAAAGAGATTTAAACAGAAACAGAAAGTCACCTATTTTCGCAGCTGTCCCGGAAGTGTATGAATGAAAAGATGCTATTACCATGACTCTCGTGGAACGAAATCGTACCGTATACACCCTAATACCTGAGCAAACAATAGAGACCCAGATCAGGCGTCAGCGTGGCATTTGATCAGGTGTACACCCATCAAGCAATAGTTTAGACGCATCAACAGGTATGTGGACTTTTTTTTTCAAATCTTAGGGTAAGTATAGTAAGGAGGTAAGGTGTCCGAATACTGGTTTGTAACAGAGAGCAGCGGCTCAGATCAGCATGCACATCAGATAAGACCTGTCAAAATCCTTGGTTACTACTGAACATATCGATAAAAATAGGGGTTCTGATCAAAGCAAGGAAAAGAAAATAATATATTTATCATACATATTTACTAGCGAATATGTTCATTTTGCTTATGTTATACTAACATTGCTTTCAAGCACATATCACTCTTGTGGAGTGCAAAAGGTGTGATAATGGGTCAGGTGCCCGGGCAAAAAGAATCAAAACACATATCACCGGGTCACGTGGGTGATACGGCTTTTTTGCCCGGGCAAAAAAACCACATCACCACATTCGGAGCACTCGGCGGTCTTGCCTTTGACTCCGCATACGATATCAAGTAGGCGAACTTGTCAGAAAGAAAACTGTATGATAAATAGATTATGGTATGAGCCTCGGGCTGATATGGGTATCTCGGGTTGATGTAGGGTATGATATGAAAATTGCCATATGATAATCTCTATATATACTGAGTAAAACTGAAAACTTTACATGGTCTTCAAAAGGAGATATTTCATTATTTAGGAAGCGTTATGTGACATCTATGGTGATATGTGATTCTTAAGCTCAATCATTTTGTATTGCATTTTTTTTATTTTTTGATTTTGCTTTGGAAATCATGCTTTTATTTGGCGAAATATGGTACATGGGTCAAATAAAAAAAATATCAGAATTTAGAGATGTAAGGGAAAATCATTTTCAACATTTTGATTTCATTTTTACTTAAGAAATTATGCTTTTCCTGGCAGCAATTTGTCAGTAGCGTGTGTTGCCGCCATTGCTGGCAATGCATGCACGGATTCTCCGCCTCATGGAGTTAATGTAACGTCTAATCAAAACGTTAGGAATGGCCTGCCATTCCCGCTGAAGAGCCCGTGTTAAGTATTGCACATCTGGTGATTGGTCCTAGCTCTTCGACCAAGCTCATCCCAAATGTGCTCGATAGGATTTATATCCAGGGATAAAGCCGGCCAAGGTAAAACGTTCACGTTGTTTTGTGCTAGAAAGTTTGCAGTTACGGGGGCAGTATAGGGTCTGGCATTGTCGTGTTGAAAAGTTAAGCCATATCCAAAATTCTGCATGAATGGAATGAGGTTATTATTCAGGCGGTTGACATAGCGTTGAGCATTGAGATTACCCTGTACAACCACAAGATCTGTTCTGACTTTGCCCATGATATCTCCCCATACCATAACACTCCCGCCCCCGAATCTATCCCGTTCCCTGACGCAGCATTGAGCATATCTTTCATTTCTGCATCGATACACACGGACCCTGCCGTCAGCATGGCTTACGCTGAACCGCGATTCTTCACTGAAAATCACGTTATGCCACTGATGACGGGTCCAGTGCAGGTGACGTTGAGCCTATAACAGCCTAGCGGCCCTGTGGCGGGCTGTGAGAATCGGACCAATGTACGGTCTACGAGCTCGAATAGGAATGTTGTTTTGCCTGAGACGGTTTCGGATTGTTTGGCCGTTTACCCCAAGTTGTCGAGCAGTTGCCGTTGCTGGTAAAAATCGGTGACGCAAATGCGTCAGCTTAATATAGCGGTCGTCTTGTTGTGACGTCACACGACGTTGACCAGGACGCGGACGATCTCGGACGGAACCAGTGATTGCAAACCTGGTATTGAGGTTATGGATAGTCTAACGAGAGCATCCAAAATGTTGTGCAGCGCCATTTACCATTGCGCCAGCCTGAAGCATACCAATGGCCTGGTTACGTTGATTTTCAGAAAGACGTGGCATTTTTGTACAACGTCGATGAATGAAACAAATTTGTTTTTTTCTTGTCGCTGCTACACTGTATGTGTTTATCTGTACGAGTTAAAAAATGCGTACATGCAGTGAATTGAACTTTACCACAGCGTGGGGAGAGGGTAAAAACTGAAACCTAAGCTCGGGTTCCTCGTGCGCAATTCACCAGAGCGAGATTGTTGCCATATAGTCTTATGTATTGATCGGCTTATGATTTAATATACTTCTAGGGGTTCTATTATAAAGGTAAACATGTATAAATCGATATAACACCATGTAAAGTTTTCATTTTTACCGAGTATCTTAGGGCAAGTCACAGTGGGGCAAGTATAGTAAGGGGCCATCTATATCAACGTTATTGTTTTATTATGCTTGGTACATATAGCCTGATAAGACAAATGAAGAGTTCGAAAGACTTTTAACAATATACTAAATCTTCAACAATAGTAATTTTCTCCATTATACAACAAATCTCTCTCTTTCTTTCTCTCTCTCTCTCTCTCTCTCTCTCTCTCTCTCTCTCTCTCTCTGTGTGTGTGTGTGTGTGTGTGTGTGTGTGTGTGTGTGTGTGAAATGAAATACTTTCTATATATATATATATATATATATATATATATATATATATATATATATATATATATATATATATATATATATATATATATACCTTCCTGTATTTTCATGTCGCTTTTATATATATATACCTTCCTGTATTTTCATGTCGCTTTTTCAAGCAAATGAACGTTTCATGACGTTACGACATTTTCTTGTCGCTTTTTTCAAGCGACGAAATACTTTCTTGGCTTTCTAAGCACGGGCAGTAATCTCGTCACTCATGGCCAATTGTTATCAAAGAAATAAGTGACGTGAATATCCGGACAAGAGTAGCGCGAGCTAAAAAGCTGGCTGTTTCAGGCATGTTGTCGATAATCTGGGGTTTTTGTCGTCTAGGAGGGCGTCTAGGAGGGTGTTATTTTAAAAGTCGAAAAATGCTATACTACGCGGAATTAAATTCCATACAACCCAGCACCAAAATTTACGTGAAAATATAGCTACGGTTCCTGGAATTTAATTCGCCATCTTGGACGATTTCTCCATTAGAATTAATGTTTTCAGCCATTTACGTTAAGTATTCGCACGTGGCAGTCATTATTGAAGTTAATGGAGTTAATTACTCATCGTTAACAAATAATCGGCTCGTTAAGTGACAAACGATACGTGAAACGATCTGCGTTTATTTCATTAAATTTTCACTTTCAGTTAGACTCTTCATCATTTCGAAGTTTATTTTGAAAAGAAAAAAAATATTATTATCATTATTGAAACTTGGCTAAAGCCTAAAAAATACATGAAATGTTCATTGAATGTACAATAGCAATACATATGTTAAAAAGGTTCAAAAGAGAACAAAATTGTATTCTTATTTTTTTACTCAGCATAGTGAGTGTTAAAATAACAGCTTTAATTTGTCAAATGAACCCATTACGAAAACACACCTCTTCAAATATATAGAAAATTTTAACTAAAAAAATATCCTGAAAATTTTCAGATAAAAAATTCTGATATTTTTCTTATATCTGCTAAAAAACGTAGATTATTAAAAACAGATCATCATAGTTCTGTTTTTATAGCTCAGTTGTAATACGAATTAACATCATTCTAACATCTTCTACTCGTGTTCTACTTTACTGATCACTGGACGACATTTATATTTATATTCATTTTATAGATGACGTGTTGCATTTAATCTGGTGTTTAATTGGTTTAAGTAATTCAAGTACTTTGATATTTTGATATTATGCTATGTCTCATACAGATCGAGTCCTCAATGAATACTGGGACATGTGGGTCCCGATAACGGGACATTGACATAATGCTACAACATCAGCAAGTGACAGTTTTATATGTTTAAAACTATATTATAGATTGAAGCATTGCCTATAATCGGATGGTTAGTTTATTAAAGTCAATTAAGAACTTTTGAAATTATGCTATATCACAAAAGGAGGCCTCAATAAATACCGGACATGTGGCTCCCGGTACCGGGACTGACATAATGCTACAGCATCAGCAACTGACATTTTTTACATGTTTATAATTATTTCATAGATTGGAACATTGCCTTTAATCGGATGTTTCATTTATTAAAATCAGTTAAGTACTTTTGATAGTATGTTATGTCACACACGGAGGCCGCAATGAATACCGGAACATATGACCCTCGATAACGGGAATTTGACAGAATGCTACAACATCAGCAACTGGCATTTTTTTTACAGGTTTATATTTTGGTATAGATAAGCGTATTGTCTTTTAAACAATGTTTAATTTATTAAAATCGAACAAGTAATTTTGATGTCATGGCATGTCAAAGACGTATTCCTCCATGGATACCGGGACAAGTGAATCTTGATACCAGGACTTTGACATCATCCTGCAACATCAACAACCAATTTTTTTTATTTTTATTTTTTTATTTTTTTTTTTTTAATCAAATATCCTTATTTTGTAGATTAGACAATTGTCTTTAATTAAGTGTTTAAATTATTAAACTCGGTCGAGTACTTTTGATGTTATGCTATGTCAAACCAAAGACGTATAAAATTATTTACGTCCTTGGTCAAACACAAGGAACTATGAATACCGAGAGATGGATACCGTAGATTAGTATTCACCATAAATCCGGGCCCAGTTGTTCAAAGCATCGTTAGGTTAATGAACTCGTTGGGGGTCAAAATGTTAACGGTTCTAGTAAGTACAATATCTAATTCACAGTTATTTTTGCTGAAAAAAAATGTGAGTAGCTTTTGCAAATGCTACGCACATTTTTTTCCCAGCAACAATATTAACGTACGTATGTGCCATATTTAATGATCAAAGTTTTAACGATACGTTAACTAATGACATCGTTAGTTCCGAACAACTGAGCCCTGTAATTTATACACTTTGAAGATGAAAAAAACAACAAAAAACATACACACACACACACACACACACACACACACACACACACACACACACACACACACACACACACACACAAACCTTTCCAAGCTTGTTCTCATTTTAAAACCTTTGCTTGATTTGTAGTGCACTTTACCAATCCTTAATTGGCACGGAAACCATGCAGCTAGATGCCCCAGACGATAAGCACTAAATGACATGTCAAAGACTAATTTGCTGAAATAGACTTTGCCGTATAAGGACGCCAATAAAAATATCATTCTTTGCAGAATAAACCATGCAATGGAACGAACAAATCCTCGCCACATCATGGTCTCCTTCACCAAATAGTTTGTGTTAAAAACTTGGAGAAACTATTTCTGCGGTCCTTCAGGGAAAGCAGTGACGTCATGACGTGTCTCACATGGCCCATTGCGAAGTAGAAATTATTGCACAATTTCAGATAAACTTTGTTTTGATCCTGTAGACCGCAAAATTTAAACCAATTTTGAGTGTATTCGGACTGTGAAACTACCTGGAGATATTGATCATAAATCTTAAGTCAGATTTACATAGACTAGTCGCTGTTTTGGGAATTTTTATTCCCGCCATACGGGAAAAGAAGTAAAAATACCGAGGCCCATCAGTCCACGTTTCCTTTGTTGAAATGGCCTCAAATGGTGTCGACGGCGAGTCCAGCGCCGACAGAAATGTTGAAATCTGGAAGATCAAAAAACTGATAAAGAGTTTAGAAGCTGCCAGAGGGTAAATACTAGCGGTGAACTTCTGACATTTTGTACCCACAAGAACGTTGAAGGACATACATCTCACAATAATATTGTAGTTACACAACTTCTGATAGCTCAGTTTTAAGTCACTGATATCACTGTCACCATAACCAAGAGGTGCTCTTTGGCATTTGTGTATGGTGGGTTCAAACCTGTTGCAATTCACTAAAATTTAAAAACAAAACTAAAAGTGGCAGTGACTGCAGTCTATCACATTTGAGTCACTTGTATGCTTGCCAACCCTGGATAGGTTCAAGGAAGAAGTTGGTAAGCTGCACCACTCAGGGCCGTCCAGTATGGTGTCATCAGATTGTTTTTAACCTTCTCATCCATTTCTAACCTTTAATCTTTGCTCATCTAGCTGTCCCATCTTGTACTTTGTCTCATTTCTTCATTCTTTTTCTGTACAGACGGCGTACACCTGTCAAGAATGCCTGCGAAGACGTGACAGTATAGATAAAATAAGATGCCAGTTGGATTTCTTTCTGCCATCACTTCAGCTGGTCGTATTTGACCATTACGTGGGTGTTCCATAGTGCAGTTGGTAGTGTGTCCAGCTGCAGATCCATGGGTCACAAGTACTGCCACATAACTTTCATAGAGATTGAGACTAAGCCTGCCCAAGAAAAGTGACTAGGTTAACTGATGATATGTCCTTGACCGTGTTGATTGTGTTGTACATAAACTCCAAATAAAAGAAGATGGACCTTTAGCCACATGAAGCCGGCCTTGTCGGCTCAGTTGGATGCGCCGTCCAACTGGAGACCAGGAGGTCGTGAGCTCAGCCCCCGCCGAGGTCGGCAATATTCTTTCGTGGAGATTGATCATGAAATATTTTCTATGGTCATTCTCTCCCTTCCACTGATTCAAGGAGGGCAGTTGTCAATTTCGGGCGAAAGAATGTGCACAATACTGGTTAACCGCTTAGAGGACTAAGCCTGCCCAGTAAACGTGTGGTTAGGTAAACTGACCGCGCTTGACATGACTCCATTGGGTTGACTAGGCCATAAAACCTCAACACAAACAAATAAGCCACATGAGTCTCGTTCTGCCAGATGGACTATTAAGGAGCAATTTTGTTTCAGTGGTGGGATGTCACCAACAAATTTTGCCTTTCTTTGGGTCTTTTCCACATTTATAAATAGAGAGGCTACGAGGCTATTTACAATGTACAGTCAAACCTCAATAATTCGAAGTGCAAGGGACTGCAGGAATTTCTTTGAATTATCGGTAGTTCGAATTTTCGAAAATTGGTAGTTTTTTTTTGATATGTTCGGATTTTTTTATTCAATATCGTTGAAGTAATGGGAACATCTGCCTAAGCATTAAAAATAATGAGTTGCTTGAAGGTTGAGTTAATCATCTTTTACGCTTGACAGGCCTACGTATGGAACCAGAAAATAAAAAAAGAAAACATGAACTTAACACTTTTATTTACAGCTATTTACAATAACGAAAATGAAGGTTAAATGTAAAGTAACAAACCAATTTACTGACGAAATATTTAACCTTCCAAAACCGGTGCAGAAAAGACAAACATTGACAGATAGCGTAGTTTTGTATCAGTCTGCAAAAAACTGGCTGATACAGATCTGAAAGGGTAAACTCCACGTCTAGCCAATTTTGTTTCGCCTTTTTGCCCCTACTTTCACTTTAAAAAAACGTCCATAAATATTCAGGAAATTCGTCTCAGAATTGTTATTTTTGCTGTAACCGTACTACAGTGTAGCTCCAATATATCGCGGTCCTCGGGGTCCAGAGTCCGCTGTGGCGATATAAACTGAGCGCGATATAAGTCCCGACATGTACCATGCATGTATAACGGCGTGCATAACACTCTCTCGGTTTGTCGCTGTGGTAGTTTGCTGAGACATCACAGATAAATGGCATTCAGTTATGTTGTCACCATATTTCCTAATTAAAATTGGATTTGAATTGCTCAATGGAATAATTTACAATGGTGCGCTTTGTCTAACAAGTAATTCCAATCGAAACCAGCTGATAAATTATGTTTGAAAACAAGAAATCATCGGATTGACAATTTAGGACACCATTTTGGATACTCTGGTTCCCTGGAACGGTGAAGGGAAGTTACTCAATTGTGCTAAGATAACTTGCTTCCCATCGCTTATATTGCGGGCGCAAAAAAACAAAAAAAAAAACAAAAAAACTGTTGTTTATCAAAGTTAATTTCTTTTTATTTAATTTTTTATTGTTTGTTTTTGTTATGTTTTTTTGATGCAGTTGTTTTCTTCTGAAATATTTATATCTACAGAAGTGTAAAATAAGTGGACTACGATCTGTGTATGTTGGACAGAAACATCGTAAGACTACTGTCTTGTAAAATTTTCTGGTGTTGAAAAGGAGGTGGACCGTTTTCCCCTGCTGAGCAAAATTAGTTTGTGGGCATCATTGACTGATTGAGCATTGAGTAGATCTATGTACTAAATGATGATAATGATTATGACAATTACGGCGATACAATTTATTGTTTGCCAATTATAAATAATGTGTGTGCTGATTGACACTAAGTGGATTGTTTGTCATATAATACCTGACGCGACTTAGCGTCGGGATAGGCGCGAAAAATCAATTACCGGAGGCGGAACGCTTTTTTTTTTTCTGAAGTTAATTAAAACAACAAACATTTTGTGTTTTTAAATTTTTTTTTTTTTTTTTTTTTTTGCTTATGGAACATTTGGGAGCCATGTCCTATTCGCGATATACTGGAATTCGCGAAATAACGGACCGCAATGTATTGGAGCTACATTGTATTACAGATCATTCGTATTTACACGTTACATGAATCACTGATCTTTAAAATCATTAAAGTTCATTAATGACCCATACTTAAAAAAACATCAAATAAGACATCATTGCTAACGATCTCAAATAAAGACACCCTTTACTCAATCAAGGATCATCACTCAATAGTGTGACCGTTAATCAGGTGTCAGTTACCTGTAGCGAATAAACCTGTGAAGTCACTCGGTTGTGTAACAATCGAACTCGCTGCACAAAGAAATCATGATCGTCGTCAGGGTTCTCACTAGGATTTTGAAAATTGGAGTAAAATGCTGTCCTCCAGAAAGAGTTGGAGTTTTACCATACTTATCTATTGAGACTTTCCAAAAAGTTGGAGTCAGAAATGAAAAGTTGGAGTAACTTACTCCAAATCTGGAGTTAATGAGATCTCTGTAGTCGTGTGTGACCTTGATTGGCAGTTTGGAATTTCGAATTTGGCAGGGGATTTTAAAAGGAATTTCTTTGGGTCCGACGAATCTGTTCGGAATATTCACCATTAATCCGGTGTCAATTACCTGTAACGAATAAACGCGTGAAGTCACTCGGGAGTGTAACAATCGAACTCGCCGCACAAAGAAATCATGATCATCGTGCGTGACCTTGATTGGCAGTTTGGAATTTCGAATTTAGCAGGGGATTTTAATATGAATTTCTTCGATTGGGACCGACAAATCTGTTCGAAAAATTGAAATTCGAAAAATCGGTGATATTTTTGCAATAAATCATAGTGAAAAAAATCCGGACCATCAGTCGTCTTCGAAAAATCCAGTAGTTTTGAAAAATTGGCGTTCAAATTACCGAGGTTCCACTGTATCTAGAAACAGATTTTCCAAAATTCTGTGATGAAAAAAACTGTATAAAATTTCTGCTTTCTTTTCATTTAAAAAGTTGTTTTGTTGGTCATAGCATCATAGGAAAGATAAACAAAAGTTTATTAGACCGAATATATTTCGATTTGCATTCAGTGAATGTTATTTACTTATAGAATTACTCTCAGTAACTTTTCTGGGAGTACTGAGGCTTTTTGCAGATGGCACTCGTTTCTTGACAAAATGTTAATACAGCCAAACCTGTGTTAAGCAAGCACCTAAGGGAAAGTAGAAAAATGGTTGCTTAAGACAGGTGCTTGCTTAATACAGGTAAATTTACACAAATTTGTCTTTCAAGGGAACCAAAAATGTGGCCTCTTTATAGAAGTAATCGCTTAATAAAGGTGGCCTTTAAGACAGGTTTGACTGTAATTCATAATTATAAAACCTGAAAAGTAATGAATTTATATACTTTTGATATTTTGTTCCGAAGTTCATTTCATTTGATTGAAGTAGGTTTAATCTTGGAAAACCCCGCTGTGGAATGGTTACCTGCGATTCTGTCATTAACACTAATGCTAATGACGCAGAGAACCAGTCGCTCTTATGCGCAGAAATTATGCGCAGAGGTTTAGACGGGAAATGGTTACACTGTGCCAGGGTGAAACTTTTGCAGTCGGGAAAGCGCATACAAAAATTATCGTTTTGCACAAAACCAGACTTTGTTTTCATTTTGATATGCTATAAATTGATTTTAAGCGTATTTTTCATTAAATATATTCGGGTATTGGGAAAATTCGCTGCTTATCTAAGGCACTGAACCTTTTCTGACTCAGGTTAGTTTATCTAAAAACAGACACGACGTTTACACTCTTAAGGGTTACCGGAAAAGCCGCACCATATCGGTAAAAATGCATGCGTATTTGGGACTGGCTATTTTTTCAAATAGACCCATATTAAGTGCATATGGATCCGTAATTTACAGCTGTACGGATGCTATCTGGAGCACTGTCCCTAGATGGATTTAGTTTATATTTGGTATGATTGTAGATGTTTGTCCAAAATTTTATCAAGCATTATCCACACCTCTGCTCATGACCTAAAGGTCAAGGTCACAAACTTTTTTGTTGAAGTTTTTAAGATCTCTTAATTTCTAAATCCTTGCATGGATTTACTTTATGACATGCCTATAGATAATGGTCCAAAATTTTGTAATTTTTATGCTATTGTGGGAGTTTTTAGCCCAAATTCTAATTGCCCATTTTTGCAGTTAGGAACTTATGAAGGGGTCTGTATTCATCCCCAAATATGGACCAAGATCACCCTTGTTAAAATATTTTTCCTGGTCCTTAGTATTGTGTCAGCTACATGTAGATTGAGCTAGAGAATTACTTTTTCCTGTCCCAGTACTTTTTAAATTGCATTTGATGGTAATTCACGCCTGCTTTTAAATTAAAAGAATAAAAAGAAATTGCTGGGAAACAGATTCTAAACAAGTCCTTCACTTCTGTATCCCTTTCATTGTACTATTAATTTCTTGTTTAGCATATTATTGTATTTGTATATGTACAGTATTTTGATTCCTGAATAAAATATTATTATACCCCCGACATACGAAGTATGTGGGGGTATATAGTTTTCGCTTTTCCGTTCGTCCGTTCGTACGTACGTTCGTTCGTTCGTACGTTCGTTCGTTCGTCTTTCCGTCACAGGGTCAAAGTTTTTGCGTTAAAGTTTATAAGATCTCATATTTTGAAGACCCTTTGATGGATTTTGTTCATATATGGCATGATGGTAGATATAGGTCTAAAGTTTTTATCAGCACCATCCCCACCCCGGGGTGACCTTGGGAACAAGGTCACGGACTTTGAATTTTCGTAAAAAAGTCACAGGGTCAAAGTTTTTGTGTTAAAGTTTATAAGACCTCATATTTTGAAGACCCTTTGATGGATTTCATTCATATATGGCATGATGGTAGATATAGGTCTAAAGTTTTTATCAGCACCATCCCCATCCCGGGCGTGACCTTGGGTCAAGGTCACGGACTTAGAATTTTCATTAAAAAAGTTAAAGTTTTTTGTGTTTAAGTTTAAATAGCTATATCATCAAGACCCTTGAGGAATTTCATTTATATTTGACATGTTGGTAGATGTCGGCCTAGCTTCTTACTCGGCATGCACCCTGGATGTGACCGAGGTCAAGGTCACGAACTTAGAATTTTCATATAAAAGTAAAAATTTTTGCGTTTAAGTTTATATTGCCATATCATCAAGACCTTTTATTAAATTTCATTATCCCCTAACTGAAAGGTTGAGCTGATATAGCTATCAGCAAGGAATCTGTTCGTCTGTCCGTCTGTCCGTCAGTCCGTTCAAGTATTATTCGTTCATACTTTATTTTTGTCTTAGGGTCAAAGTTTTTGCGTTAAATGTTATAAGAACTCATATTTTGAAGACCCTTTGATGGTTTTCATTCATATTTGGCATGATGGTATATATAGGTCTTAGGTTTTTATCAGCACCATCCCCTCCCTGGGGGTGACCTTGGGGTCAAGGTCACAGACTTAGAATTTTCATAAAAAAGTCAAAGTTTTTTGTGTTTAAGTTTATATAGCTGTATCATCAAGACCTTGAGGAATTTCATTTATATTTTACATGTTGGTAGATATCGGCCTAGCGTCTTACTCTGCATGATCCCCACCCCGGGTGTGACCGAGGTCAAGGTCATGAACTTAGAATTTTCATATAAAAGTAAAAATTTTTGCGTTTAAGTTTATATAGCCATATCATCAAGATCTTTTATTAAATTTCATTATCCCTTAACTGAAAGGTTGAGCGGATATAGCTATCAGAAAGAAATCTTTTTGTCTGTCTGTCCGTCCTTTGAAGCATTATTTGTTCATACTTTGTTCATATTTTGAAGACCTTTTGATGGAATTCATTCATATTTGGCATGATGGTAGATATAGGTCTAAAGTTTTTATTAGCACCATCCCCACCCCAGGGGTGACCTTGGGGTCAAGGTCATAGACTTAGAATTTTCATAAAAAAGTCAAAGTTTTTGTGTTTAAGTTTATATAGCTATACCATCAAGAACCTTTGAGGAATTTCATTTATATTTGACATGTTGGTAGATATAGGGTATGACCTTCAGGTCAAGGTCACAGACTTAGAAATTTCATATAAAAGTTAAAAAAAATTACATCTAAGTTTATATAGCTATACCATAAGAACTTTTGTTGAATTTTATTATCCTCCTACAGAGAGGTTTAGAGGATATAGCTATCAGCATGGAATTCATCCATTCTGCCATCTCCAGACTCAAAGCTACATATTTTGAGCTCGTTAAAAACTGGCGGTAGCGCTCTTCGGGGGTATACGTGCCCCACTGGGCACTTTGTCTAGTTTATGCTAAAGAATAAAAAATTAAACCAGATGAACTAGCAAATATTGTACTTTCAAACATACAGTACAGCTCTGGTGGTTTTTCAAAATCCCCCCCGAAAGGGTGGGTTTGATTTTTTAGCCCACCGCGGATCTTTCTGATACCCCACTCCAATTCCCACCGCGACGGATTTTTCGTCCACCACGTTCCTGCCGAGTTCCCTCCGCAAAACCACCCACTTACCTGTAGAACTCCGCGGTGGGCAAAAGTTTATCATGGCGAGCTCGCAATGAAAGATTAGTGACGTCAGAATGATTGACAGCTCCGAATTTTTCCGAGTTTGCATGGGGAGGAAATCGGAACCTTTATTTGCTTACGCATCCGGCTGATTTGCCGCTGAATAAATACAGAAATATTTCTACCTATTAATGAATAAAACAAGAAATAAAAAATAACGTATTTCTGTTTGTTTATTTCTTACCTTGTACCCGGGTACTTAAAGGGGCGCTTTTGCTATCTTAGAGGCTTTTATTTGGAGACCAACGAGCATCTTCCCGAAAAAAAAAAAAAAAAAAAAAAAAAATACGAGTAATGCCACGTAGGCGGACGCATTAATCTCCGATGGTCAGGATCGTGCATTCGATCCTCACAGATTGAGCGATTTATCATGAAACACATGTATTTTTTACGGTCATTCGCTCCTTCCTCTGCTTCAAGATTGGCAGTTACAAGTTTCTGGCGGAAGGGAGTTCAAGCATGCCTCCTCTGTATTGGCGCGATTCATAAAAAAATGCTCTTCCCAATTCCATTTCGCAGTAAGATGCGCCGTCCGACTGGATACCAGGAGGTCGCGGGTTCAACCCCCGCCGAGGTCGGCAACATTCTTTCGTGGAGATTGATCATGAAATATTGTCTACGGTCATTCTCTCCCTTTCGCTGATTCAAGAAGGGCAATTGTCAGTTTCTGGCAAAAGAATGTGCGCAATACTGGTTAACCGCTTAGAGGACTAAGCTTGCCCAGTAAACGTGTAGTTAGGTAAACTGACCGTGCTCGACATGACCCCATTGGGTTGACTGGGTCGTAAAACCTCAACACAAACAAACAAACAAACATTCCATTTCGCACAGATCAGACGCGTAAAGCAATTGCAGTTAACTCCCTTTTAAGTCAGTTACAGTTAGCTTCCTTAAATCAGTAAAACCTGCAGTGTGTGAGTACCTTACCCAGCATTTATCCGGGTACAAATGAATACTTTTTTACGTTATTCTCTTACAGTATAATACATTAATAACATTATATTTATTGGCTTATACAACAATCTTCAGAACTTTCGTTTCCTTGTAAAGTGTTCTGTTTTTGTGGCTTCAATATGCGATATGCAAAACCAAGACCGTAATTTATTTAACGAGTAAAAGAGACGCATTGTATAAACCTAGCGCATCGACGGGAAAGCGTCTTCTGGGCTAATTCAGCAGACGACAGATTGAATTCGTTTTCTTTTTTTTTTTTTCTTTTCATTACCAAGAAAACAGGATTTGACGTTTCATGCAGTGGAGACAATTTGCATGAAGTGCAAATAATGTTCTCTTGGAAGAATGAGAAAATATTTCAAAATGTCGTCTGCTGAAAATTGTACCCAATGTGCTTATTGTTAAGGTTTGCACAAACAACTCGCGCATGAGTCTGTGCATGGCAAAACCTATAGTAAAACTTGTACGAAGAGACGAATCAGCCCGCACACTCTGAGACTGCACATCAGCAGATCTCAGTAGTGTGGCCAGAGCCTTCGCTAATCGTAAGTACCCCCTATGATTACTGGGTGTAACAAAACGTGCGACGAGCGAAGACACGGGTCAGTACGCGCCTGCATATTCTGATAAGAGCATTCGCTGATCGTATTTACCATCGATAGCCGGGCTGTCCAAAGCGGAATAAACAGTGCGACTGCAACAGCACATTCTGTTCAGACCCTTCACTGATCGTACAGTATGCAAGAAGCTTGCTTTATCTAGTGGGTCGATGCACAGACTAACCTGAGTCTTTGCTGGTCACACGTACATTGTAGTATTGTAGGTTTTATCCGGTTCAAAGTTCGTACATTGTAAATCATACTTCAGACATGAGAACTTTGTACCGACGTTATTTTTGTTTGAACTGGAGTTAAACTGCCCAGTCAATTCATCGAGCCCGCACACTTTTCCGGGCGGGCTTATTCATAAGCTATTTCAGCAGAAACTGACAACTGCCCTTCTTTTCTTTCATATACTTTGACGACAGAGCCTACTTTTGGAGTTATGGCCCTTTGAACACCGAAACTATTTTAGTGGTTTCTGTAATATATTTGTGTCCGCTCTGTAGCTTGAAAACTGTTTGCGATATTTTCTTGAAACTTAATTTATTAACAAAGTTATGGTACTTGTTTGATGTAAGTGCAGTGGTGGGGCATGGTGAAATGTCTGCAGCTCTTTTATTAGATATTTAACAGATTGAAATATTGGGAAAGGGTGCCTCGGTGGTGTAGTGATAAAGCTGCGCGCCTTGTCACCCAGGGGTCATGAGTTCGATCCCAGGCTTCTTTCATATGGGACTTTAAACCAAGGTCCACACCTCCGTATGAACTAGCTATTAGTGGGACGTTAAAAAACTCGCTCACTCATTTGAATTGTCATTAACTTCTGTGGCCCCTTGTTCGTTACGTGTGTTTTTTGTATGACAGACACCATTTTTGCTTGGGCTGTCTCATTGATTCAATGTCTCTTTGATAGCAGAAGCACCCCTTTAAGTAAATTTATATTGACACGTGCGGTTGCTGCACGCGAGTGAGAATTTCCCGGTCTTTTACTACAGTACGTCATTTATATTGAGCGCGTGCAGTTGTTGCATGGGAAAAGGCAGTTACAGGAATACCAAACATAAATACGTAATTCGTGGATTCGGGGCAGATGTTTGATTCTCTTTGTGATTTTTGAGTGTTTGTTTTGTTTTTTTTACGGCACATTAAGTAAAAATGACCACGCCGTGCCCACTTGTTGGCCGGACCAAATTAAGCGACAGAATCCGGTACTTTTTCAAATGGAACCTTGTTGCGGCCCATGTTACCTGCTCGAACAGTGAATGGGGCTACCGCGGTTTTCTATGGACCAAGGGAACACCCAAATGTATTTCAAGGAACAGGGCAGCATTGATTAATATTTCAAGAGAACAAGGGAATAAACCTAATTTTTGGGGATCGGAAAGTGGCAATTTGGAAAACTCATCCTTTTCTATGCATTGGCCATACGCATTCGTTATTGTCCGTCGGCAATCGCAGTGTTTCGATGCTTTATTAATATTCAAAAGGATGCTGATGAGCGAAAACTGACTCAAGCAGGACGTATGAATATTGCAATTTTGTACGCTCATGGCGAATGGGAATGCTTACAACCAAAATTCGTTAATTGCTGTCACACAATGAGTTGAAAAGACTGATTTGATCAGGTCGGCAGTTTGGTCCTATTCAACCGTGCATGCCGAAAAGTACGACTGGCTTTAGCCACGCCCCTTTGGAAACAGCTTTCTCACTTCATCGCGGAAACACCGCGTGACCCCCGCAGCTGTTTCGATTGCCTGTCATAATCGCATCGAATTTTACCTGTTCGAGAACCGGCACAGTGGCTCAGTGGTAGAGCGTCCGCTTTGTGACCGGGAGGTTGCGGGTTCGATCCCCGGCCGGGTCATACCAAAGACTTTAAAAATGGTACTAGCTGCTCTTTCGCTTGGCGCTCAGCATTAAGAAAGTAGAGCTAGAACTGGTCAGCTCAGTGTCAGTATAATGTGACTGGGTGGAATATCATGTCAAAGTGTCTGGGGCGTGATATTTCAGTGAGGCAGCACTCTAAAAGTGAGCATTGAGCTCCCTGCCACATCCAGACACCGTCGCGATATGACTGAAAAAGGTTGAAAGCGACGTTAAGCCCAAATCAAACAAAATTTACCTGTTCGAAAGTAATTCTATCAGGCGATTTTTACCACGGGAACGCAGCGGATCCACCGGCCCGGGTGAAACCACAGTGGGATATTAAAAATTAATCCTTTCCACCCGAATCCACTCCCCACCGGCTCGGGGGGGATTTTGAAAAACCACCTGAGCTGTACTGTACTGCCATTGATTTCAAAGTGAGGCTGTAGAAAATAACTTTAGGTTATGTCTTGTTATTTAGGTCAAGGTCAGTTAATAAACCATTCAAAAGTAACTGATACAAGTTATAAAGTAGCATTTTTCCTGATCTTCAAGTGTCTTGCGTACAAATGTTTAGACGATGCGGACAGAGTTTTATTGCTAAGGCCTAAAACAAAAAAGTGAGAGTTTCAGGTTACCTGACCATGCCTTATTTTTCACCATCGACCCTAAAGTTTTTTAAGGACTTTATGGGGATTTACACTATATATATATATATATATTTTTTTTTTTGTCTAAATCATAAAAATATGTAAGAGATCTATCAACTAAAATTACCTACCTGTCCATAAAAATTATGATAACTCCCGAATATGAAGGTGATAAATGACTATATAACTTAAACAAGCTATAACTGCTTAAGTGCCAAAATAATTTAACTGTAGGAAGTTAAAAAAATTAAGTTGTAGAAGTTATGCTCCTGACTGTTGAAAGAGACCGTAAATTCACCCACCCATCATGTCTTTCACTAAAAAGTATATCATAAAATAATGCAGCAGGGCCTGACTAATCTTTTTTTTTTTTTTTTTTCAACCACTTGCCTGGAGAAACATACAGAGCATAATGCACAAGGGACCATTTTGCAATTTGTTTGTTTCTGTAGCCCTTACCAGGGATAAGGATTAGCACAAAGTGAGTGGAAATTTGGCTGGTCCCCTAATATAATCCATACGGTCGCCCAGTTGAGGAGCGTGATTGCTGGGCGACAGTGATTGTAATTGAGATTGATTGTTTATAAATATGTCGGCCATTTTGTTGCGATTGCACTGAAGCGGATATAAAGCGTCTGTCTTGATGAATTGAAATCCATCACCTCGAAGTTCGACTTTACACAAGGCAATTTCGCTCCTTAGAAAACAGGGCTGGGCTACCTATACCATCCACTCTGTAAACTGTTTTGACCTACCCATCTCCCATAAATATTATAAAAAGAAAAATTTCGTGAGATTCATGACTTTCATGTGATCAGTGTATCAACTTCTGGACTATTAGTCACTAAAAAGTGACCTTTAAAGAACGGAACAACTTCGTTATGTCATTACCGGAGAGTACCGCTTTTAACTTATACTCAGTATTCCGTCTTGCTTTCAGTGGTCATGCATTTTACTTGTAATGACTAAGGAGTTTTCTCCCTTCTAAAATGGTGTTGATCGTGATAACTCTACTTTTGTTTCTTTTTTGAAACAATTTAGAGTTTCGTGCATGCAAAATGTGGCGTTGTGTATCTGGCGCAACTAAACTGGCAGAGAAAAAGAAGAAAACTGCCGAAGAGAAGAAAGAGTACTTATCCCTCAATTATCACAAAATACCCACTCTTATCTAGAGCTATGAAACTTTAATATTTCAATCAATGAAAAGATTTATAGTCAATACAAATGAAATTTTTAATTAAATTGATTGCAGTTTTTATTGTCGTAGGCAGTTTCAAATTCTGGGCCCCTAAAATTCAAATGTTAGGGGCCCAACTGGCTCCCGAGAAAAAAATGTCAGTCCTTATCCCTGCTTACTAGGTCATATTTTTGTTTTGAACAAAAATTGTTGATATCTTTTTTCTCCACAAAAACATAACTAATTAGAAGCGCATCGGCCAGGCACTTCGAATGTGTATTCACAACATATGTATTTCATGGAGAAATAGAGTAATATTTTCCTGATATCCTGTCTTATCTGGAGCTATGAAGCTCAGTGCTTGCACTAACTGTCAAAATTAGGAAGTCCCAGGACTTCCTAGCTCCAATATCTGGAAGTCCTGGTGATCAAATATTTTCACTCACTTTCAGAAATTCAACCTCAATATTCTTACTCTCATTTATGGAGTAAAACTGCCATTCTTAAGCTAAATAACACATTAATTCATTCTAAATTTTTGTTATAAATGACTAAATATCTTTAAAAGTTGGGAATCCCAGACTTCCTGGCACCGATTCTTGGAAGTCCCAGGGCAATTTTTGGGAGTCTCTGAGACCCAGACTTCCCTTAATGCAAGCACTGGAAGCTACTGAATTTTTCTACTTTCTTATTTCAGAAATGGAACCAGCATGATTTCACTGATTATACCTCCAAAAGACCAGATATCACGGGTATCAAAAATGTTGGCAGATGAATTTGGAACAGCATCGAACATCAAAAGCAGAGTGAACAGGTTGTCTGTGCTAGGCGCAATCACTTCTGTACAGCAGAGGCTAAAACTGTACAACAAAGGTAAATAAGAATCTTACAAGATGTCGTAGATTAACCCTTAAAGCGCCAAGCAAAATTTGTAGCAGACGACATTTTATTTTTATTTTTTTAATTTTTCAAAGAAAACAAGTCTTGATATTTCATGTGAATCGTCTGCTTGGCAGACGATTCACATGAAATATCAAGACTTGTTTTCTTTGAAAAATTAAAAAAAAGATATTTCAAAATGTTGTCCGCTGCAGTTTTGATTGGTGTTTTAAGGGTTAAGATAAGAACCGTGACAAGAGGCATTTCCAGATAAATATTTTTCTTAACTCTTGTCATGCTGAATAAATTGATGCCACGCCCACGTCTAAATTCTAATTTCCAGCCAATCAGATTACTTGACCCGCGTTTTTGATAGAAATTCACATATTTTATGACAAACAGTGCAGATCTACACTGTTTGCTAAGACAGGGTATGTTGTGTTCTGCAAGAGAAGGGTTAAACTCCACTAAAGCAAATTTTCTTCTGAAAGTTGATAATTATACAGCAGTGATTTTTTATCACTTGACCAAATAGGTTTGGGGATATAGCCATCAGCCTGGGGTCCGTCAGTCTGTAGATGCACCCTTGTGCGTTCCATAATTTGAATACCCTTAGAGGTATTTTGATAACATTGGTAGGGATGATGAGTAGGAGAGTCGTGTGCAAGAGAGAAAACTCACTTTCTTCATTATTGAAAATTTCTGTAAAAAAAAAAGCTCCTCCTACAGTTTACATCCGATCAAGGTGAAACTTTGTAAATAGTTAAAAGATGATGTGGAACAGCGCATATTATTTTGAGGTTACAGTACACCAAATATTGGAAGAGTTATGCCCCTTTGAAAGTTTCTGTAAACTTTTTTCCGGCTAACTCCTCCTACAGTTTACATCCGATTAAGCTGAAACTTGGCTTATTGTGATTTATTGACCATGATGTGGAGCAGCACATATTGTTTCGAGGTTACAGTCCACCAAATATAAGCAGAGTTATGTCCCTTTGAAAATGTCTGTAAACTTTTCGTTTCCAGCTTACTCCTCCTACAGTTTTCATCCAATCAAGCTGAAACTTTGTAAATTGTTATACCATGATGTGGAGCAGCGCATATTGTTTGGAGGTTATAGTTCACCAAATATAAACATATATTAGCAAATATATGCCCCTTTGAAAATTTTGGTAATTTTTTTTTTGTTTCCAATTAACTCCACTTACAGTTTACATCCAGAGCACTGAATTATACAGTATATGTGTTACATCTTATTACTTGCCACGGGCGTATGATGCCTCCGCTGGCGAAGCTCTTGTTTTATTTTAACTGCACAATACATTAACCTATAGATAATGTGCTATATTCTATTCTGCCCATACCTTCCACAGAAAAAACGACAGAAACCTCATCCCATACAGTCTTAACCCAAAAGTCCCATAGGCATTCACCTGTGTGAGGTATTCCTCCCGCTCTTTTGATCATGTGTCAGTTTCTTTTCTGTGGACGAGAAAGTAAACATGGATTTTTTCTCCGGGTGAAAAAAAATCTATATTTTCTTCTTTTTTCTCAGGTTGAAATTATATTCTTTGTTCTTTCTCATGTTCCTTTACCATGCCTTTCACTTTGCATACTATCTTCTGTTGAAAATCGTTTTTCATTTTCTTGAAATTATCCTTCGCTTGTTCGTTGTAATGAGTTTTCGCGACTTTCATGACTATTCGTCGTGGTGAATGTGGTCATATAAAATTGCCTTGGGATAATCATAATAAACACATTAAATGTTCCAGGGAATCACATGCTCCAAGTGTAGCTCCTGGTCGGATTCAACCTGGAAACTTGCCGAGCAAAGAACTTACACTTCTAGAAAGTGGGTCATGTCTAAAAAGAAAAAGAGATCGCAAGCCATGTCTGATTCTTCATACGAAAGGAAAAATTATGGGAGCACCACCCCACATGGCCCTGCTGCCCGGGGGAAGACCCATAAAGGTGGCAACTCCAAGGGTACCCAAGGGAGTATAAGTCCACCAGTCATCGGTCAACTGACCACCGGTCAACCAGCCACCGGCCACTCGCCCAGTGGACAAGAAAACATCACAGACCGGTCATCACCAGTCACGGGTCACTGGCCACCGGTCAAATGGGCATTACGCAAGAATTTTCTAGTCAGTCAATCACCGGTCACCGGCCGTCCAGCCACCGGTCATTGGACAGAAAATTTCAACACGGGAAAATCAGTATTCACCGGTCACCAGTCAACAGGCCACCGGTCACTGGTCATCAGACTTTATATCAGCCTGTAGTTAGTGAAACTCATGCCATAGGCATGGAGTTCACTAATAATCCAGCTAGCTCAAAAAGAGTCTTACTTCCCATGGAACCGGACTTTAGTAATATGTCTGATCCCAGTGTTATTGTGGAACTGCCCGATAACAACTTGAGATCGGACAACAGACAAGCTCACTTCCCTCTCTGGACGTATTTCCAGGAGGGATCAGTGTAGAAATAAACAAAAATCCAAGAAGAGGAGGAGACGTAGATCGTCCTACATCCTCCTCTTCGAGATCTGCATCTTCCGACTCTCACAAAAGAAGCAGAAAATAAAAAAGATCCAAACATTCTCACAAGAAGAGGAGAAGAAAATATACATCTTCTTCTTCTATATCTGATAATCTGTCACATGATTATGGCAGATACAAAAGAAGTAGACATAGTCCGCAGGCTACACAGAATCCTAGCATACTACAGCCTGCGGAAATAACTAATGTCCAGACAATACCACAACCTGAACAGACTTTGCTACGCTCTACAAAGGACTCGGGTTCAGATTCCGAAATCGAAACCTGGTCCTTTGATAGGGCAGTCAATGAAGTTTTCAGGCTTTTGCCTCTGGAGTTACACCCAAGGCCAACCGAGGAGCATACTCCGGCAAAGCCTTTATCCGGCATTGAACATCTAATGGAGTTGCATGCGACTCCATGCGACTCCATTACTAGTATTGCCACAATCCAAACTAGTTGAAAACACTGCCAGATTTCTCCAAAGCAAAATCGATACGGAGTAATGTGGCAGAGATTGGATATGCTCACAAAATTTAGTATCTTCCCTGACACAGACTAAATTCTATAACAGCCAGAGTCAGTATTTCCCGACAGATAACATTCCTCTGTTAGAATTGGAAGCTTTCCTGCTGGACGTATCCAGCAAGGGAAAATGCTCCATTCCAATAGAAAACATTGAAATATGGGAAAAAAGAGCTCGCAAACTTATAGCGATAAACGCGCATGCGGACCTATTCTCTTCTGCTGCGTACTTTTGTATGCAGCAGTAGACAGTGTCCATGCCAGCTCTTTCAAGACTGCTGGAAGCCGTAGCTAAATCTATTAAACATGCTATGGCTATGTCTACGATTTTAGCTATGGAAATTTTCCAAGCTAGACGGGATGCAGTGCTGGCCACGTCTAAGATTTTATTGGACAATTCCAACCATGAGTTGCGAACCGTTCCAATAAATTCTACTATTTGGTAACAAAATTGAGGAAGTTGCCAAGGGCAATTTTTAGGCCCAGCAACAAAGGTTCTTGGCAACTTCCTTTGTTGCTACTACTATGCAACAACAACAAAAAGTGACTTCCTCCGGTCTTTAAGAGACCGAAGCAGCCGACTAAACCTTCTAGGCCTCAACAAACGCAGTCATATAGGCCTAAGACACAGTCATATTCATCAAATTGAAAGGAATATACTAAGAGAAGTGGGAATCAGAAACAGTTTCCTCCTCTAAGCAAGCCTCGTCTTCCACAAAATTTTGAACCCTTTCCACTGCCAGTCCTACCCAATCCAGACATTCCAGTGGGAGGAAGGTTGGCCCATTTTGTGGAACAATGGGAAGAATTGACAGACAACAAGTGGGTCATCTCTATCGTCCGAAACGGGTTCAAGGTCCGATAAAGCTGAGTCAATCTTCCTCCCCGTTATTGCGAGAAGAAATCGCAGAACTTCTCAAGAAACGGGCAGTGGAAAGGGTTCGGAATTCGGGAACTCGCGGTTTTTATTCCTGGCTATTCCTAGTACCGAAAAAGAACGGAAAGTTATGCACAGTAATAGACCTTTCCTTACTAAATCAGTATATAAACAAACAGCATTTCAAGATGGAGACAGTCAAGTCAGTAAGACAATTGATAATGGCCAATGACTGGGCTGTCTCCATAGATCTTACGGATGCATATCTTCATGTTCCAATACATGCGATATCCAGAAAATACCTGCGATTCGTCTACGATCATCGGGTATTTCAGTTCATGGCCTTAAGGCTCGGAATGTCCCTAAGTCAAAAGTTACTGAATGTAATAGCAACACACTTACGACTACATGCCATATCTCTCTTCCCATACTTAGATGATTGGCTAATAAGAGATCTGATTTGCAATCGACTTACCTCTCACACAAAATGCACTCTTCAAACGGTACAAAATCTGGGTCTCATACCAAATCTAAAGAAGTCAGATTTGATACCAACACAACAATTCACATTTATAGGTATAGAATTTCTAACTCAGCAGAAAATAGTCAGAGTACCAGCGGACCGAGTAAAAGCTCTTATTCTGACCATCAAAACAATTCTCTCTCAGACTCAAGTTTCGGCACAAACTTTCTTTTCTCTTTTGGGCAAACTCAGTGCAGCAGCAGATTTTAATTCTTCTAGGCAGATTGCATATACGGCCTCTGCACCACTATATTCTACTCTTCATAACCTTCGATTTGATATGCAACATGACTATGTTTGTATAAAATTAATTTTGGACCCTCTGGGGCCACACCCCCCTGGCCCTGCCCCAAGGGTCACATCAAAATTCCGAATGTGTTCCTCCAGTCCTCATCCATAGGGCTAGCGCCTGTGAAAATTTTGAAAATCTAGCTTAAATGGTCTTGGAACAATGGTGTGACATTACAGACGGATGGACAGAGGGTATAACAATATCCCCGCTTTTTCTTCGAAAAGCGCAGGGATAACAACAGTAGAAGTCCATATATTACAAGCCAAAAATGGCAATCAGACAATGTGTCCAACTAGGTCAGAAAAGTTTCGGACATCTAGGAATTTCCGCGGACTATGGCCGATGGCCGACGTCAAACTGAATCCCTGGTCCCAGGGACAAGATTATGAGTATATGAAGTGGGACTCACAGGTAAAACTAGAGCAAGTCGATGGCACGCCATCGCATATACCCGCGCCAGTGCCATCGCATATCTCTGTGCACATCAAAATTCCAAATGCATTCCTCCAGTCCTCATCCATAGGGCTATGGAAGTTTTAAGATTCTAGCTTAAATGGTCTAGGAGCAATGGTGTGACATTACAGATGGACGGCGGCAGGGGGGGGGGGGGTGGGGGGGGGTCGGGAGGAGCAATGGTGTGACATTACATATGGACGGCAGCAGGGGGGGGTGAGCGTGGTATAACAATATCCCCGCTTTTTCCTTGAAAAGCGCGGGGATAAAAATCACTGGGTTTTGAAAAAGGAGCCGTTATAGCATATGCAAACAGCAAAAGTTCAGGAGAGCCTACACATGTGTGCAGTCTCCCAAGAACCTATGCTATGCCCTCACGTAAGCGGTAGGCCAATGTTGAAACTTCAGCCAAAGAACTAGTCATGTGGTATTGCTAAGGGACTGGGCATGCACACTGAAGGTGAGTCGACTGACCGTACCGGCTCGACATGACCCCAATGGATTGACTGGGCCATAAAACCTCATCTCAATCAAAATGGTTCAACAAAAGATGAAGAGCCTTTTTCTTGCACTGCGGCTCATGTTTTCTTGGAGAAATAAGAAAAAATGTTTATTTGGCTATCTTCTTATCTAGAGCTCTGGGCCCAGTTGTTCAAAGCATCGTTAGCCTAACAAGCTTGTTAGTGGTCAAAATGTTAAACTGTTCTAGTAAGTGTGATATCTAGTTGGCAGTTATTTTTGCTACTCACAGTTTTTCAGCAAAAAGTTAGCATATACACCATATTCAATGATCAAAGTTTTAACGATACGTTAACTAACGACATTGTTAGTTTTGAACAACTGGGCCCTCAACTTTATAAACATCTTTATTTCTTTTTTCAGTTCCTCCAAATGGTCTAGTGATATATTGTGGGACCATAGTAACAGATGAAGGAAAGGAGAAAAAAGTGAACATAGACTTTGAACCCTTCAGACCTATTAATACATCTTTATATTTATGTGATAACAAATTCCACACAGAGGTAAAGTATGTACTTGCATTTGAGTTCATTGCTCAGATAAGAGCAATATCTTACAGATGCTTTTTTCAACCAAAAAGTATTGTTATTTGTCTTATTTCTTCATGTAAACATAGGTTGTGGGTACTCATTAAATGGTCTCTCTTTGATAGAGAAATAAAAAAAAAGAACCAGACACCCCAAATTATTTAGATCTATGATAAGAGGAAGTATTCACATACATTTTTTTTTTTATTTCTCCATGAAAACATAGGTTGTGGGTACTCATTAGAAGCGGGAGTTCTAATGAGAGTACCCACAACCTATGTTTTCATGGAGGAATAAGAAAAATATCAGTACTTGTTGGTTGAAAAAATGTCCCCTTTGTGGAGCTATGGTTGAAGTTCATTGCTCTATATAAGAGTGGTATTTACATAAAAAGTTTATTATGCCCCCACCAAACTTATTTGGTGGGGGCTATACTGGATTCACTTTGGTCATCGCGTCCAGTCCCGTCCTGTTGCATTTGAATATTGCTTATAACTTTGGTTATCTTTGGTGGATTGCTTTATAGTTTGGAACAGATACACATTGTAGATACAATGAGGGGATAACTTAGATAATACCAGCAGGCATTTTGCATGGATTATGGCCCCTTTCTGACTTAGAAATTGTCCCATTCAGATGCATTTTGATTCATAACTCTTGTTATCTTTGGCTGATTGATTTGAAACTTGAAACACTAGCCTGTTATCTTACAGGAAATATGTAGAACATGTACCATTACTCTGTTATGCATTTTGCATGGATTATGGCCCTTTTCTGACTTAAAAAATGTCCCGTTTAGATACATTTGATTCAAAACTGGTTATCTTGATTTGAAACTTGAAATACTAGCCTGTTACCTTACAAAGAATGTGTAGAATAAGTACCATCACTCTGTTATGCATTTTGCATGGATTATGTACCTTTTCTGACTTAAAAAGTGTCTCATTTAGATGCATTTTATGATTAATAACTTCTGGTTTCATTGAAGGATTGATTTGAAACTTAAAATACTAGCCTGTTATCTTGCAGAGATTTTGTAGAACAAGTGCCATTACTCTGTTATGCATTTTGCATGGATTATGGCCCCCTCTGATTTAGGAAATGTCTGATTTAGATGCATATTGATTCATAAGTCTTGCTATCTTTGAAGGATTGATTTGGAACTTTAAATCTTTAAATACTAGACATTTATCTTGCAGAAAACTTGTAGAACAAGTAACATCATTCTGTTTTGACTTTTGCCTGGATTATGGCCCCTTTCTGGCTTAGATATTGTCCTATTCAGATGCATTTTGATTCATCGGTTTTGGCCGACCTCAGTGGCTCAGTTGGATGCGCCGTCCGACTGGAGACCAGGAGGTCATGGGTTCGACCCCGCCGAAGTCGGCAACATTCTTTCGTGGAGATTGATCATGAAATATTTTCTACGGTCATTCTCTCCCTTTGCTGATTCAAGAAGGGCAGTTGTCAGTTTCTGGCGAAAGAATGTGCACAATACTGGTTAATGGCTTAGAGGACTAAGCCTGCCCAGTAAAAGTGTGGTTAGGTAAACTGACCGCGCTCGACATGACCCCATTGGGTTGACTGGGCCGTAAAACCTCAACACAAACAAAACATCGGTTTTGACATTATTGCGGATTGACTTAAAATTTGAAATAGTAGCCCAAGATACTATTTATCTGAGAATTATAGAATAAGAGCCGGCCTCTGTGGCTCAGTTGGATGCGCCGTCCGACTGGAGACCAGGAGGTCGCGGTTTCAACCCCCGTCGAGGTCGGCAACATTCTTTCGTGGAGATTGATCATGAAATATTTTCTACGGTCATTCTCTCCATTCCGCTGATTCAAGAAGGGCAGTTGTCAGTTTCTGGCGAAAGAATGTGCACAATACTGGTTAACCGCTTAGAGGACTAAGCCTGCCCAGTAAATGTGTGGTTAGGTAAACTGACCACGCTCGACATGACCCCATTGGGTTGACTGGGCCGTAAAACCTCAACACAAACAAAATATAGAATAAGTATCATCACTCTGGTACACTTTTGCTTGGATTGTGGCCCCTTTCTGACTTTGATATTGTCCCATTTAGATGCATTTTGGTTTATGTTTTCTTTGTGGGGTTGATTTGAAACTTGAAATACTAGCCTTTTATCTTACAAAGAAATTGTATACATGTAACATTACTCTGCTGTGCATTTTGCATGGATTATGGCCCCTTGCTGAATTAGAAATTGTCTCATTGAGAGACATTTTGATTAAAAACTTCTGATGTCATTGTAGGATTGATTTGAAACTTAAAACACTAGGCTCTTACATTATAGAGACCTCATAGAAAAAGTTACATAACTATTTTATGACTTGTGCATCGGGTATGTAGCCTTATTAATTAAAAAAAAAAAAAAAGACGGTAAATTAGTAATATTTGTCTTATATAGCTATTAAATGGTTGATTTGTGTTTGCTTTGGAACACATGCATACTATAAGATAATGGAGGTGGGGCAAAAGGTCAGTGTCTAGAACTTGGCACTGAACATGAGACTGCAAGAAGTATGGAGGTGTCATTAGACCAACTTAATGCTGTAGTGAGGTGATGCGCAGTGCAGTATTAGGAACCGCTTCTTGTCATCATAAGCATGATATAGTAGGAATTTCTCCATCTAGTGAGAGGACCTGGCCTGTAAATGTCTGTGAGTATCACTAGATTGGGGTATGCAAACCAGCACTGCATACCGGTAGAATGCCTACTTTTACTTTGCTTCTGATGTTATCTCAAACGGGATATATACACTGACCTCGGAATTTATGGAAAATCAGTGCTGTGATGTAGCCATTACTTTTGATATGCTGCACATGATGCTTAGTAGGTCAGACCTGTTATCCTGCTGAATTCCAGTTCTTTTTGTGATAAACATGTTTCATGCAAATTCCCATTTTAAGCATATTGTGGAATTCATTAATCAAGCCTTTGCTAAAAATGGTGCCTTGGTGTTTTTCGCACACAGGTCTAGTTTTATATAAAAACTTAGGTTGTGGGTACTCATTAGAAGCATCTCAAGTCAAAAATTTAGCTCACTTGAGCGAAGTGCTCAAGGTGAGCAGTTGTGGTCGGTCAATGTCCATCATGCATTGTGCGGCGTCAACAATTGCTTGAAAAGCCTACTCCTCCTACAACCTTAGGCGAGTTGACTGAAAACTTAAACTTGGTAGAAAGCATCAGGGTGACTTGCAGAACAAAAATAGCTGAAACAGTTCCAATCAGAAATGCAAGATGGCCCCATCTTGAAAATCTATTTTTTGCTTCTTCGCCTGAGCTGAAAGGCCAATTGACTCGAAACTTGCTATGAAGCATCAGGGTGACTTGTAGATCAAAAATAGCTAAAATCATTTCGATCGAAAATCCAAGATGGCCGCCATCTTGAAAATCTATTTTTTGCTACTCTCCTGAACCGAAAGGCCAGTTGACTTGAAATTTGGTAAGAAGTATCAGGGTGACTTGTAGATCAGAAATAGCTAAAATCGTTTGGATCGGAACTCCAAGATGGCCACCATCTTGAAAATCTATTTTTTGCTTCTCCTGAACTGAAAGGCTAATTGATTTGAAACTTGGTAGGAAGCATCGAGGTGACTTGTAGATCAAAAAAGCTAAAATAATTCCTATCAGAAATCCAAGATGGCCACCGTGCTGGTCATCTTGAAAATCTATTTTTTGCTCCTTCTGAACAGAAAGGCCAGTTGACTGGAAACTGGGAAGGAAACATGGCCACCATGGCAGCCATCTTGAAAATCTATTTTTTTTGCTTCTTCTTCTGAACCGAAAGGCTAAATGACTCGAAACTTGGTAGGAAGCATCGGGGTGACTTGTAGATCAAAAATAGCTAAAATTGTTCCGATCGGAAATCCAAAAATCTTTTTTTCGCTTCTTCTGAACCGAAAGGCCAATTGACTTGAAACTTGGTAGGAATCATTGGGTTGACTTGTAGATCAAAAGTAGCTAAAATCATTTCGATCAGAAATCCAAGATGACCGCCACAGTTGCCATCTTGAAAATCTATTTTGAACTTCTCCTGAATAGAAAGGCCTATTAACTCGAAATTTAATAGGAAGTATAGGGGTGACTTTTAGATTGCAAATAAGTAAAATCATTCTGATTGGAAATCCAAGATGGTCGCCTTAGTAGCCATGTTGAAAATCTATTTTGAACTTTTTCTCTTGAACCAAAAGGGCAATTGACTCTAAACTTCATTGGAAGTATCGAGCTGACTTGTAGATCAAAAGTAGATAAAATCATTCTGATTGTAAATCCAAGATGGCCACCGCCGGCCTCGGTGGCTCAGTTGGATGCGCCGTCCGACTGGAGACCAGGAGGTCGCGGGTTCAACCCCCGCCGAGGTCGGCAACATTCTTTCGTGGAGATTGATCATGAAATATTTTCTACGGTCAGTCTCTCCCTTCCGCTGATTCAAGAAGGGCAGTTGTCAGTTTCTGGCGAAAGAATGTGCACAGTACTGGTTAACCGCTTAGAGGACTAAGCCTGCCCAGTAAACGTGTGGTTAGGTAAACTGACCGTGCTCGACATGACCCCATTGGGTTGACTGGGCCGTAAAACCTCAACACAAACAAACAAGATGGCCACCATCTTGAAAATCAATATTGAACTTCTTCACTGGAACTAAAAGGCCAATGACTCAAACTTGTCTGGTAATCAGGTGAGCGATACAGGGCCATCTTGGCCTTCTTGTCTTATGTCTCTATGAAAACCCAGGTTATGGGTACTGAGGCACTTCTAATGAGTTTTGAATTCGTAGTTTTCATGGAGAAAAATATCTACTTTTTTGGTTGAAAAAGACAGTGGCCTGTCCTGGAGCTATAATTGGAGTTCATTGCTCTAGAGCAATATCCAGAAGTAGTAACCAATGACTCAAACACTTGTGGTTCATTTACCATGGCTGATTTGAACTTTTGTTTGGGTCCCAGGGAAATTCTTCTGATGGCTCAAGAAAACAAATATTTAGGGATATTTTAGGGAAATTTTCTTATTTTATTATGAGATTGGATGTTGTGTGTACTCATTATAATGTGTCTTTGTGGTGATTCTTATGAGCACACTAAGATACTATTGTTTTATAGAAGATCAAATTTCACTTTTCTCAGCCGTTAATAGCTCACCTGAGAAAGCTCTTAATGCCTAAACATCAAAAACAACAGTCTGCAGACAAAATTGTTTTGCTGTTGATTGGTCAATGACCATCATTTAATCGGGTGATAGGAACTATTACATTAAAAGTATACATCATCGCAGACAAAATTGCTTTGCTGTTGATTGGTCAGTGACCATCATTTAATCGGGTGATAGGAACTATTACATTAAAAGTATACATCGTCCATGGCCTAGGGTAACATCAAAGGTTTCAGTATCCAGTATTGGATGCCTGAGGACTGATACACTCTGCCAATAGTTACAAAGTCAGCCATATTGAGAA
The DNA here is from genome assembly GCA_964016985.1 of Anodontia alba. NCBI lineage: Eukaryota > Metazoa > Mollusca > Bivalvia > Lucinida > Lucinidae > Anodontia > Anodontia alba. The sequence goes on from OZ024821.1 coordinate 149,119,668, forward strand.
ATTCATGTTGGAGTTATTTGCCCTTAACCCTTAAAGCACCAAGAAAAACTGCATCTGAAAATGTCGTCTGTTTATGTCGTCTGCTGAATATTCTTGCAAACTTCTCAAAGCTATTTTTTGCATACCGGCAAACAGTGTGGTCCCAGATCAGACTGCTCCTGTTTGCAGAAGTGACTTCTAAAATCACAAGCAGAAGACAAAGCAGACGACAATTGTTATGATTGGTGCTTTAAGGGTTAAGTTTGAAACCAGCCTGTATTAGCAATTTTTATGACTTAGATCAACTCTCTGATCAAGTGAAACAGCCAGCCAGATAAGACACCTTTGAGTCAGGTGAGGCATTGTTGCCCATTGTGCTACTTGTTAGCTCACCTGAGCACAAAGTGCTCAAGGTGAGCTGTTGTGATCAGTCAGTGTCAGTTGTCTTTTGTGCATCGCCCATTGTTCGTCGTCTGTCATGCGGCATCATCATTTGCTTTAAAAGCCTACTCCTGCTACTCCCCTGGGCTAGTTGACTCGAAACTTAGTTGGAAGCATCAGGGTGACCTGTAGATTAAAGATAGCTAAAATGGTTCCAATCAGAAATCCTAGATTGCCGCTATAGAAGCCATCTTGAAAATATATTTTTTGCTTCTTCTCCTGAACCAAGTGGCCAATTGACCTGAAACTTGGTAGGAAGCATCGGGATGACTTGTAGATAAAAAATGCTTAAATCTTTACAATGGGAATTCCAAGATGATCGCCGTGGGGGCCATCTTGAAAATCTATTTTTCACTTCTTCTCCTAAACCGAAAGGCCAGCTGACTTGAAACTTGGTAGGAAGCATCAGGATTATTGTAGATAAAATATAGCTATAGTCATTCCGATCAGAAATCCAAGATGGCCATCTTTAAAATTTTTTTTAGCTTCTTCTCTTGAACCAAAAGGCCAACTGACATGAAACTTTGTAGGAAGTATCAGGGTGACTTGTAGATCAGTAATAGCTAAAATCGTTCTGATTGGAAATCCAAGATGGCCACCATCTTGAAAATCTATTTTTCACTTCTTCTGAACCAAAAGGCCAAGTGACTTGAAACTTTGTAGGAAGCATCGGGGGACTTGTAGATCAAAAATGGCTAAAATCATTCTGATAGGAAATCCAAGATGCCATCATGTCTGCCATCTTGAAAATCTATTTTTCGCTTCTCCTGAAATGAATGGCCAATTGACTTGAAACTTGGTAGGAAGCATCAGGGTGACTTGTAGATAAATAATAGCTAAAATGGTTACAATTGGCAATCCAAGCTGGACGCCATGGCCGCTGTTTTAGAAATCTATTTTGCACTTCTTCTCCTGAACCGAAAGGCCTCTTTACTGGAAACATGGTAGGAAGTATCTGGGTGACTTGTAGATCAAAAATATCTGAATTTGATCTGATAGGAATTCGAATGCAGAAGGAAGTATCAGGGTGACTTGTAGATCAAAAATATCTAAAATCATTCTGATCTGAAATCCAAGATTGTCACCCTAGCAGGTATGTTGAAAATCTATTTGGAACTTTTTTATCCTGAAACAAAAGTCCAACTGTATTGAAACTTCATTGGAAGTATCAAGGTGACTTATAGATCAAAAGTAGCTAAATTCATTCTGATTGGAAATTCAGGATGCCGCCATCTTGAAAATCTATAGCCCTCTTGTTATATATTTTACTGCCGGTGGTTTCGTTTGATATTTTTGAAATTTCATGGTTATTCAGTGTAAGTTGAAATCTAGTTCTGTTGGTACTTGGTAGTTGGTTTAGCTGAAAATCGAATTGTGTTGGTGGTTGGTATTGCTTTTGTCATGGTATAGAGAATATGTTGAGTTTAACCAAGTTACAGTCTCAGAAAGAGATTCTCACTCCTTTTATGGTAAGAATATTGATAAAAGCCAAGAAGAAAGTCCCCTGCCTACCTCGGTGGCTCAGTTGGATGCACGTTCAGTTGAAGGTCAGGAGGTCACATGTTCAATCATTCTTTCGAGAGATTGATTATGAAATATTTTCTATGATCATTCTCCCCTTCCGCTGATTCAAGAAGGACAGGTGTCAGTTTCTGGTGAAAGAATATGCACAAGTACTGGTTAACGGCTTAGACAACTAAGCCTGTCCAGGAAAAGTGGCTAAGTAAACTGACTGCATAACATGACCTTAATGGGTTGACTGGGCTGTAAATAATCAATCAACCAAGAAGTCCCAGTTATTGTTTTGATACTGGAGTAGAACAGATGGCCTGTCAGAAGAATCGGAAACTGGTCATACTTAGTCATTTTCCAAGCTACAATAAATAAACTGTATACATAGAAGGTATCTTTTGTGTGCAACTTTACTTACAGTTCAAGGCCAATCTTTTTAGCTCACCAGAGCTATGCTCAGGATGAGCTATAGTGATCACTTTTTGTCCATTGTCCGTCCATCCATCCATCTGTCAGTGTGTGCGTCCATCCTTAAACATTTTCAAATGAATTCTCTAAAGCCGCTTTGCTCAAAAAGCATGTGAGTCTCCTTTGGAAGGGGGAACGAAAGATTGCTAAAATGGTCATGGTCTGTTGACCAAGATGGCCGTCATGCCCATATATGGTAAAAACCTTTAAACCTCTTCTCCAGAACCGAGGATGCCTTGGGGCTGAATCTTTGCACAGAAGTCTACCAAAGTTTTTAAAATAATGGACGTACAGTGACTTTTTACCTTATAGGGCAAGGTCAAGTTTGCTTCCCTGGGCATTTGTAAGGGCCCCATATATTTGTACAGAAAAAATATTGAGAATAACAAATGAGTTCTCCTCTGAAGCCCCGGCCAATGTTGCTCAAATTTCATGTGGAGCCTCCTTGGGGCAGGGGACAAAAGATTACTAAAATGGTTGCGGTCCATTAACCAAGATGGCCACCATGCCCATATATGGTAAAAAACTTAAAATCTTCAGAACCAAATAAGCCCTGGGGCTTAATTTTTGCACAAATCATCGAGGACAGGAGGTCTACCAAATTTGCTAAAATGATGGTCCTATATTGACATTTGACTTTTTTATGCCAAGGTCACATTTGCTTCCCCTTGCATTTATATAGGTCCTAAACATTTATTTGGGAAAAATGTTGAGAATTCATATTTTGGACATCTTTTCTATAATCTGATTGAACTGAAACTTGATGAGGAGCATTAGGGCCCCTAGTAGACACAAAATAGCTAAAACTGAGCAGATCAAAAATCCAAGATGGCCGCCACAGCCGCCCTCTTGATAATCAATTTTTGACCTCTTCCCAAACCTTTATTGGCTTTGAGTTTTAACTTGCTCTGTAGCAGCTGGATGTCTTATGCATTTAAAGGAGCTAAAATGATATTGAGCAGAAATCCAAGATGGCCACTTCATTGAATAAGATGGCCACCAGAGCTTAAAATAGAAAAAATCTTCAAACTCATCCCTGGCCAGTGGCCCGACTTCAAAATATTTGCACAGAAGTGTTTCTCCAATGGCCCTGTATATAACAAAATTTCTAAAATGGTTCCGCTTGGCTGAACAAAATGGCAGCCAGATCTAAATATAGAAAGACCTTTAAAAGACATCTCCTCTGTGGCCAGTGGTTCGATTTCAAAGTAATTTCACAGAAGTGTTCCTCTTATGGCCCTTTATCAAAATTGCTTAATAGTTCCGCTCAGCTGAACAAAGTGGCCGCCAGAGCTAAAAATAAAAAAACCTTTAAACGACATCTCCTTGGCCAGTGTCCCGATTTCAAAATGATTTCTCAAAAATATTCCTCTTATCCCCCTTTACCAAAATTGCTAAAATGGTTCTGCTCTGCTGAACAAAATGGTCGCCAGAGCTAAAAATAGAAAAACTTTAAACGACATCTCCGTGGCCAGTGGTGAGATTTCAAAATAATTTCACAGAAATGTTCCTCTAATGCCCCTTTACCAAAATTGCTAAAATGGTTCTGCTCTGCTGAACAAAATATTCGCCAGAAATAAAAATAGAAAAAAAACTTTTAAAGGACAGCTCCTCCACGGCCGATAGCCTGATTTCAAAATAACTTCACAGATATGTTCCTTATATATGTCTTTTTACCAAAAGTTGCCAGCCTCGATGGCTCAGTTGGATGCTTGTCCGACTGGTGATCAGAAGGTTGTGGGTTTGACCCCCTCCAGGTGGGCAACATTCTTTCGTGGAGATTGATCATGAAATATTTTCTACAGTCATACTCTCCCTTCTGCTGATTTAAGAAGGGCAGTTGTCAGTCTCTTGCGAAAGAATATGCACAATACTGGGTTAACCGTTTAGAGGACTGAGCCTGCCCAGTAAAAGTGTGGGTAAGTAAATTGACGGCACTCCACATGACCCCATTGGGTTGACTGGGCCATAAAAACCTCAACACAAACAATTTACCAAAATTGCTAAAATGGTTCCATTAAGCTGAACAAAATGGCTGCCAGAGCTAAAAATTGACAAGAAATAAACTCTGCAGGGTCTTCTTTCCCAGCTGGTGCTTCACCTGGCCCCAGTTGTTCAAAACTAACGATGTTGTTAGTTAACGTATCGTTAAAACTTTGGTCATTAAATATGGATTATACACTAATATTTTTGCTGAAAAAATGTGAGTAGCTTTTGCATTTGCAAAAGCTACTCACATTTTTTCAACAAAAATACCTGTGAATTAGATAATAACTTACTAGAACAGTTAACATTTTGACTGCTAACGAGTTCGTTAAGCTAACAATGCTTTGAACAACTGGACCCTGTTCTTCTTTTCTTGCTGGCACATAACATGGTCTTCTTTCCCTGTTGGTGTTTTACAGATTTCCTACTTTTTTTTGCCATAATATCCAAACAAAATGGTCACCTTTAATCAACATACCTCAAGCCATTGTTAACTCTTCTCATGCTGGATAAATTAAGATGGGAGCCCTATTCTAATTGTCAGCCATTCAGATCCCTGATCCAGATTGTTGAATTTAGTACTGAATGGCAAACAGTGCAGATCCTAATCAGTTGGCTTGATCTACACTGTTTGCAAGGGCTGGGTATATTCGGGTTCAGCAGGACAAGGGTTAATGTTAAATCATGCTAAAGACTCAGAGAATTACATATTTAATGATTACTATGGCTGACATAAAAACAGTAGTTAAGATGTTACGTCGTTGTCTTGACGTTGATGATGTCACAGTAGTCCAAAGGTAGATAATCATTCCTAAAATGTATTACATCCCTTAGATAAAGTGAATTACATCCCTCGGATAAAGATTAACAGCCATGAAAACATTACTTCCACAGGCTGTCTTTTTTTAATTTTGCCCCTTTGCCAAAAAATTGTAATGAAATGTTGTCAGCAAGATCTCTCAAAAAACTATTTGAGCTGTGGTATTGAAACTTTATGTGCTGATAGGGGACGATAAGTAGATGACCCAGTTCAGTTTTGAAAAAAAAAAAAAATCTGAATTTTTGTTTGACGTATGGCCCTTTGAAAATTTCAGCATTTTATTTTAACCTTGTGAGCAAGATATCTCGAAAAGTGTTTAAGCCATTGCCTTGAAACTTGACAGATTGATAGAGAATGATGAGTAAAGTACCTTATTAATTTACAACAGTTAACTCAGGTGAGCGTTGTGACCTATGGGCCTCTTATTTAAACTTTAAAGGTGTCCTTGCCATGGTATGCCATTTTGCATGTGCTTTTGGGATAAATTTGTTATTTTTTGTTACTTTTCCCTCATTTTGAACTTTGTCATTTTGTGCTCTGAGATACTATATCAAAGTAGATAATAGGTACTGTGTTGACCTGGTCTTTTGGAGGATTTTTAAAAGGCAAGCAAAATAAAATTCTCTGAATTTACTTCTTGTTTTTAGCTCACCTGAGCATGAAGTGCTCATAGTGTGCTGATAGTGAGCTATTGTGATCGGTCAATGTCAGTTGTCCGTCATGTCATGCGGCATCAACAATTGCTTTAAAAGCCTACTCCTCCTACACCCCTGGGCCACTGGATTCGAAACTTGGTATCAGGGTGACTTGTAGATCAAAAATAGCTGAAATAGTTCCGATCAGAAATGCGAGATCTTGAAAGTCTGTTTTTTGCTTTTTCTCCTGAAACGAAAGGCCAATTGACTCAAAACTTTGTAGGAAGCATCCGGGTGACTTGTAGATCAAAAGTAGATAAAATTGTTCAGATCAGAAATCCAAGATGGCCATCTTGAAGATCTATTTTTAGCTCACCTGAGCTCTGCTCAGGATGAGCTATTGTGATCACTTTTCGTCCGTCCGTCCGTTAACATTTTCAAACGACTTCTCCTCCGAAGCCGCTGAGCCAATTTTGCTCAAATTTCATATGAAGCCTCCTTAGGGTGGGGGAACAAAAATTGCTAAAATGGTCGCGGTCCATTGACCAAGATGGCCGCCACGCCCATATATGGTAAAAACCTTTAAAAATCTTCTCCTCCAGAACCGAGAATGCCTTGGGGCTGAACCTTTGCAGGAATCATTGGGGACGGGAGGTCTACCAAAATTGCTAAAAGAATTGTCGTACGTTGACGTTTGACCCTTTTACGGCAAGGTCAAGTTTGCTTCCCTATGCATTTGTATGGGAAAAACCTTTAAAAATCTTCTTCTCCAAAACCGAGCATGCCTTATGGCTGAATCTTTGCATATATCATCCAGAACAGGAGGGCTACCATAATTGCTAAAATAAATGGTTGTACATTGACATTTGACCTTTTTACGGTAAGGTCAGTTTTGCTTCCTTATGCATTTGTATGGGAAAAATGTTCAGAATTTCAAACAACTTCTCCTCTGGAGCCTCTGGGCCAATTTTGCTCAAATTTCATATGGAGCCTCCTTAGATAGGGGGAACAAAAGATTGCTAAAATGGTCACGGTTCGTTGACCAAGATGGCCGCCATGCCCATATATGGTAAAAACCTTTAAAAATCTTCTTCTCTAGAACCGAGGATATTTTGGGGCTGAATGTTTGCATAAATCATCAGGGACAGGGGGTCTACCAAATTTGCTAAAATAACGGTCATACATTGACATTTGACCTTTTTACGGCAAGGTCAAGTTTGCTTCCTAATGCATTTGTATGGGAAAAAACATTTAAAAATCTTATTCTCCAAAACCGAAGATGGCTTGTGGCTGAATCTTTGCATATATCATCTGGAACAGGCGGTCTATCAAAGTTGCTAAAATAATTGTCATACATTGACATTTAACCTTTTTACGGCGAGGTCAAGTTTGCTTCTGTATGCATTTGTACGGGCCCCATACATTTGTATGGAAAAAATGTTGATAATTTCAAATGGCTTTTCCTCTGAAGTCTCCGGGCCAGTGTTGCTCAAATTTCATGCGGAGCCTCCGTGGGCAGGAGAATGAAAGATTGCTAAAATGGGTATGGCCCATTGATCAAAATGGCTGCCATGCCCATATATGGTAAAAACCTTTAAAAATCTTCTTCTCCATAACCAAATAAGCCCTGGGTCCTAATCTTTGCATAAATTATGGGGGACAGGAGATCTACCTAAATTGGTAAAATGATGGTTCTATGTTGACATTCGACCTTTTTACCTCCAAGGTCAAATTTGCTTCCCCATTTGTATGGGCCATATATATTTGTATTGAAAGTATCGAAGTGACTTGTAGATCAACAGTAGTTAAAATTGTTCTGATTGGAAATCTAAGATGGCCATCATCTGGTTTATATTTATAATATTTCCCTGCCACTGTGCTGTTTACATGTATAAAATCATGATTCTTCAGAAACCACTTAGCCAATTTCCACCAAATTTCACATTGATCCTTCTGTTGAAATGTGATTGATAGTTTATTCAAATGATCATGCTCCATTGACTGTCAGGCCCATATATTCTTCTTCAAAAGTAAGAACTGCTCAAATGATGATATTTTCATTAGTTGCGATGATAGGATAGGATTGGAAAAAAATGTTGCATAACATCTGCATGTCTGCAGTGGCTATGTCACTCAGGTGAGCGAACTGTGGCCCGTGGGCCTCTTGTTCTCTTCTTCTTCTGAATTGAAAGGCCAATTGACTTGAAACTTGGTAGGAAGCATTGGGGTGACTTGTAGATCAACAATAGATGAAATCTTTATGATCAGAAATCCAAGATGGCTCCAGTGGTGGCCATCTTGAAAATCTATTTTTCGCTTCTCCCCCTGAACGGAAAGTCTAATTGACTTGAAACTTGGTAGGAAGCATCGGGGCGAATTGTAGATAAAAAATAGCTAAAATCTTTCCTATCAGAAATCCAAGATGGCCACCATGGTTGGTGGCCATCTTAACCATGGTGGCCATCTTGAAAATCTATTTTTCTCTTCCTCTCCTGAACCTAAAGGCCAACGGACTTGAAACTTGGTAGGAATCATCAGAAAATCTATTTTCTCGCTTCTTTTGAACCGAAAGGCCAGTTGACTGGAAACTTTGTAGGAAGCATTGGGCTAACTTGTAGATAAAAAAAAAGTAAAATTGTTCTGATTGCAAATCCAAGATGGCCGCCATGGTGGTCATCTTGAAAATATATTTTTCACTTCTTTTCCTGAGTCAAAAGGCCATTTGACTCCAACCTGGCTAGGACGCTTTGGGGTGATTTGTAGATTAAAAATAGCTAAAATTGTTCTGATCAGAAATCTAAGATGGCCACTGTGGCGGCATCTTGAAAATCTATTTATTGCTTCTTCTCCTGAATGGAAAGGCCAAATGACTCGAAGCTAGGTGGGAAGCATAGGGGTGACTGGTAGATCAAAAATAGCTAAAATTGTTCCGAATGGAAATCCAAGATCTTGAAAATCAATTTTTCGCTTCTTCTCCTGAAAGAAAAGGCCAATTGACTTGAAACTTGGTAAGAATCATCAAGGTGACTTGTAGATAAAAAATAGTTTAAATCATCCGATCAGAAATCCAAGATAGCTGCCACAGTTGCCATCTTGAAAATCTATTTTGAACTTCGTCTCCTGAATAGAAAGGCCCATTGACTGGAAATTTGATAGGAAGTATCGGGGTGACTTGTAGATCAAAAATAGCTAAACTCATTCTGATCGGAAGTCCAAGATGGTCGCCCTAGCAGCCATGGCGAAAATCTGTTTAGAATGTTTTCTCCTGAACCAAAAGGGCAATTTCATTGGAAGTATCGAGGTGACTTGTAGCTAAAATCATTCTGATTTTAAATCCAAGATGGCCGCCATCTTGAAAATCAATATTGAACTTCTCTTGAACCGAAAGGCCAAATGACTTAAACTTGTTTTTGACTAATGGCCCGTTGAAAATTTCAGCATTTTAACCTTGTAAGCAAGATATCTCAAAAATTGTTTAAGCCATTGCCTTGAAACTTGACAGGCTGATAGGGAATGATGAGTAAATGACCTGGGCCAAAACTAATGATGTTGTTAGTTAACGATTCGTTAAAATTTTAATTGAGTGATACGCAAATATGCTGAAATTTTTTGCTGAAAAAATGTGAGTAGCTTTTGCAGTGCAAAAGCTACTCACATTTTTTCAGCAAAAAATATCAAAATATTGTGTACTGAATCCGCTAAAAAGGTTAACGAAATGACCCTTAACGAGCTCGTTAAGCTAACGACGCTTTGAACAACTGGGCCCTGATTATCTTACAGCAGTGAACTCAGGTGAGCGTTGTGGCTCATGGGCCTCTTGTTCTTTTTCAGCTGAAACAGTGCCTGATAGTTATCTAGAGCTATGTGCTTTACTATCTACATGTATAATTTCAGGCATTAACAGCATTGCTAGCAGATGACAATAAATTTGGGTTTATTGTGATGGATGGTAATGGTGCATTATTTGGTACTTTGTCTGGAAATACCAGAGAGGTGCTGCATAAATTCACAGTAGATTTACCAAAAAAACATGGTAAGATCTTTCATTATATCAGAAGACTTGTTTAGCAGGTGTAGTGTATTTGATTATAATTCTGGGGAATTTTTTCTTGTTAGCTCACCTATGGATCAGTATATGTCCGTTGTGCGGAGGCAACAATTTACCCTAAAAGCCTGCTCTCCTACCCCCCTGGGCCTATTGACTAGAAGCTTGGTAGGAAGCATCGGGGTGACTTGTAGATCAACACTAGCTAAAATCATTTTGATCTACAGTAAAGCTCAGGTAAAAGAACCAAAAAACTCTTTATTCCGAGTATCGGCATTTAGAGAACTTCCCAAAAACACTCGGAATCAAACCGAGTAAACATTATATTCGGCGGACACCACTCGCAAGTCCGCCGAAAGTATGTGTTATGTGAAGTTACTCGTAATGGTAATATTGTACCCGGAGGCAATATTTCTCGCAAAGTGATGCGAAATTCCTCGGAGTAATTTGACTAAATACCTGTCCGATTTTTATATATTTATTTATTTAATAAATAAAGTTATTTAGATGTTTCTTTAATAAATATATTTTTATTTATTTATATCTTTATTTTTCCATCATATAGTACAGTCTGCATGAAGGTTATATCGTCCACGCTCATGCGGATGCACAGGTTGATCTGAGTGTGCACTGATCACAAAGGTCTTATTGTCCCAAAAGTGTTTTCCAAATTTCTGCATTCCGATCCCCCAAAATTAGGTACATTCCCTAGTTTTCTTAAAATATCAACTAATGCTGCCTTGTTCCCTGAATATATTTGGGTGCTCCCTAGGTCCAAAGATAACCCCGGTAGCCCCATTCATTGTTCGAGCACGTAACATGGGCCTCAGCAAAGCTCCATATGAAAAAGTACCGGATTCTTTGGCTTAGTCTAGTTGGGCTACACAAGTGGGTCCGGCATGGTCATTTTTATTTAGCTCACCTGAGCATGAAGTGCTCATGGTGAGCTATTGTGATCAGTCAATGTCCGTCGTCCGTCGTGCGGTGTCAACAATTGCTTTAAAAGCCTACTCCTCCTACACCCCTGGGCCAATTGACTCGATACTTGGTAGGAAGCATCAGGGTGACCTGTAGATCAAAAATAGCTAAAATCGTGCTGATCGGAAATCCAAGATGGCGCCATCTTGAAAATCTATTTTTCGCTTCTTCTCCTGAAGAGAAAGGCCAATTGACTCCAAACTAGCTAGGAAATATCTGGGGGGACTTGTAGATCAAAAATAGCTAAAATCGTGCCTATCGGAAATCCAAGATGGCCGCCATGGCTGCCATCTTGAAAATCCTTTTTTCGCTTCTTCTGAACCGAAAGGCCAATTGACTCCAAACTTGCTAGGAAGCATCGGGGTGACTTGTAGATCAAAAATAGCAAAAATTGTGCCGATCGAAAATCCAAGATGGCCGACATGGCCGCCATCTTGAAAATCTATTTTTAGCTTCTTCTCCTGAACCGAAAGGCCAATTGACTCCAAACTTGCTAGGAAGCATCAGGGTGACTTGTAGATCAAAAATAGCTAAAATCATGCCGATTGGAAATCCAAGATGGCTGCCATGGCAGCCATCTTGAAAATCTATTTTTTGCTTCTTTTCCTGAACCGAAAGGCCAATTGACTCCAAACTTGCTAGGAAGCATCAGGGTGACTTGTAGATCAAAAATAGCTAAAATCATGCCCATCGGAAATCCAAGATGGCCGCCAAGGCAGCCATCTTGAAAATCTATTTTTCGCTTCTTCTCCTGAACCCAAGAGCCAATTGACTCCAAACCTGGTAGGAAGCATTGGGGTGACTAGTAGATCAAAAATAGCTAAAATTGTGCCGATCGGAAATCCAAGATGGCCGCCATCTTGAAAATCTATTTTTTGCTTCTTCTCCTGAACCGAAGGGCCTATTGACTCCAAACTTGCTAGAAAGCATTGGGGTGACTTGTAGATCAAAAATAGCTAAAATTGTGCCGATTGGCAGCCATCTTGAAAATCTATTTTTCGCTTCTTCTCCTGAACCCAAAAGCCAATTGACTCCAAACCTGGTAGGAAGCATTGGGGTGACTTGTAGATCAAAAATAGCTAAAATTGGTTCCGATCGGAAATCCAAGATGGCTGCCATGGCAGCCATCTTGAAAATCTGTTTTTTGCTTCTTTTCCTGAACCTTAAGGCCAATTGACTCCAAACTTGCTAGGAAGCATAGGTGTTACATGTAGATCAAAAATAGGTAAAATGGTGCCGATCCTAAATCCAAGATGGCCGCCATGGTGGCCATCTTGAAAATCTATTTTTCGCTTCTTCTCCTAACCCCAAATGCCAATTGACTCGAAACTTGGTTAGAAGCATCAGGGTGACTTGTAGATTAAAAGTAGCTAAAATCGCTCCAGTCGGAAATCCAAGATGGCCGCCATAGTCGCCATCTTGAAAATCTATTTTTCTCCTCTACTCTTGAGCTGAAAAGCCAATTGACTTGAAATTAGGTAGGAAGCATCGGGGTGACTTATAGATTGAAATTGGCTAAAATCTTTCCGATTGGAAATCCAAGATGGCAGCCATCTTGAAAATCTGTTTTTCACTTCTTCTCCGGAACCAAAAGGCTTATTGACTTTAAACTAGGTAGGAAGCATCAGGGTGACCTGTAGATCAATTAGCTAAAATCATTCCTATCAGAAATCCAAGATGGCCGCCATGACAGCCATCTTGAATATCTGTTTTTGGGTTCTTCTCCTGAACTGAAAGGCCATTTGATTCGAACTTGGTCGGAAGCATTTGGGTGACTTGTAGATCTAAAATAGCTTAAATTGTTTGGATCGGAAATCCAAGATGGCCATCATGGCGGCCATCTTGAAACTCTTTTTTTCGCTTATTTTCCTAAACCAAAGGGCCAGTTGATTTGAAAATTGGTGAAAAGGATTGGGATGACTTGTAGATATAAAAATAGCTAAAATTGTTCCATTCGGAAATCCAAGATGGCGGCCATCTTGAAAATCTATTTTTCCCTTCTTCTTCTGAACTGAAAGGCCAATTGACTCGAAACTTGATAGGAAGCATCGGGGTGACTTGTAGATGAAAAATAGCTCAAATCGTTGCAATAGGGAATCCCAAATTGCGGCTATGGTGGCCATCTTGAAAATCTTATTTTGAACTTTTTCTCCTGAACCGACTCAAAGTTCATTGGAAGTATCGAGGTGACTTGTAGATCAACAGTAGCTAAAATCATTCTGATTGGAAGTCCAAGATGGCTGCCATCTTGTTTATGTTTATTATATTTCCCTGCTACTGTGCTGTTTACATGTATAAAATCATGATTCTTCAGAAACCAATTAGCCAATTGCCTCCAAATTTCACATTGATCCTACTGTTGAAATGTGATTGAGAGTTTGTTCAAATGATCATGCTCCATTGACTGTCATGCCATATATAATATTCTTCTTCAAAATGAAGAACTGCTTAAAGGTTGATCTTTTCATTAGCTGCGATGACAGGACTGGAAAAATGTTGCATAACATCTGCATATCTGCAGTGGCTATGTCACTCAGGTGAGCGCCCTGTGGCCCTGGGCCTCTTGTTATTTAATGTGCCGTAGAAAACAAAACAAACACACAAAAATCACAAAGAGAATCAAACATCTGCCCCCAATCGACGAATTACCTATTTATATTTGGTATTCCTGTAACGACCTTTTCCCATGCAACAACCGCACGCGCTCAATAATGACGTACTGTGGTAAAAGACTGGGAAATTCTCACACGCATACAGCAATGGCACGTCAATATGAATTTACTTAAAGGGGCGCTTCTGCTATCAAAGAGGCATTGACTCAACAAGACAGCACATGTGAAAAGAGTGTCTGTCACACAAAAACACACTTTACGCACACGAGGCTAATGACAGTTCAAACGCGTGAGTGAGTTTTTTACGTCCTACTAACAGCTAGGTCATACGGAGATGTGGACCTTGGTTTAAAGTCTGGGATTGAACTCATGACCCCTGGGTTACAAGACGAGAAGCTTCACACTACACCGCCGAGGCACAATTTCCCAATACTTCATACTGTTAAATATCTAATAAAAGGGCTGCAGACATTTCACCATGCCCCGCCACTGCACTTACATCAAGCAAGTGCCATGACAGAGCGGACAAAAAAAAAAAAAAAAAAAGAAAGAAAAGAAAGAAATGTTACAGAAACCACTAAAATAGTTTCGGTTTTCAAAGGGCTATAACTCCAAAAGTAAGCTCTGTCGTCTAAAATATATGAAAGAAAAGAAGGGCAGTTATCAGTTTCTGCTGAAATGATTAATAGCTTATGAATAAGCCCACCCTGGAAAAGTGTGTGTGCTTGACAAGACCGAAATAGTGTAGACTGGGCCGTTTAACTGCAGTTCAAACCAAAATTACGTCGGTACAACATTCTCATGTCTGAAGTATGATTTACAATGTACGTTCACTGAATCAGACAAAACGTACAATGCTACAATGTACGTGCGACCAGCAAAGACTCAGGTCAGTCTCTGCATTGACCCACTAGATAAAGCAAGCTTCTTGGATAGCCCGGAGTCCAAAGAAGGTGCATACTGTACGATCAACGAAGGATCTAATCAGAATGTGCTGTTGCAGTCGCACTGTTTATCCCGCTTTGGATAGCCCGGCTATCGAAGGTAAATACGATCAGCGAATGCTTTTATCAGAATGAGCAGTTGGCAGGTTTACATGAGTCTTCACTCGTCGCACAAGACGTTTTGTTAAACCCAGAGATTGTAGGAGTTACATCGATTAGCGAAGGCTCTGATCAGACTACTGATGTCCAGGCTCAGAGTGTGCAGGCTGATCCGTCTCCTCGTACAAGTTTTATTGTAGGTTTTGCCATGCACAGACCAATGCGCGATTTGTTTGTGCAGACCATAACGCCTAACACTCTGGGTAAAATTTTCAACAGACGATATTTTGAAATATTTTTCTCATTCTTCCAAGAAAACAGGATTTGCATTTCATGCAGATTGTCTCCATTGCATGAATGTCAAACACTGTTTTCTGGGTAATAAAAAAAGTAAATAACGATTTTTTTTTGTCGTCTGCTGAATTAGCCCAGATAGTGGTAATTCGATACCCCCATAACTTAGTATTGGTTTCTAACCAGGAAGACTCTGCCTAGAATGTCCGCGAGGGCATACATATGACAATATTATGGACAAATGTCATTTTGAAGATTATTTCCCGCCAATGCTAGGTTTGTACATGCATCTCTTTTACTCGTTTAATAAATTACAGTCTTGGTTTTGCATATCGCATGTTGAAGACACAAAAACAGAACACTTTACATGGAAACGAAAGTTTTGAAGGTTGCTCTATAAACCAATAAAGATAATGCTATTAATGTATATACTGTAAGAAAATAACATAATATTCATTTGTACCCTGATAAATGCGGGGTAACGTCCTCACACCGCAGGTTTTTACTCTTTTAAGGGAGCTAACTGCAACTGACTATCAGAAGGGAGTTAACTGCAATTGCTTTACGAGTATGGCCCATATCAGTGGTGATTGGGATGGGCGGGCCTTCCACTGGTGGTTGATAAGACAAGTGGTCTGGGTCCCAGTCAAACTCGGTGTTGAGAAGCCTTTGGTAGTGCTCTAGCCAAGCGTTCTGCTTTGAGTCTTTACTCATTGACATCTCTCCTGCATCATTCTTCACAGGTTTGTCACCAACAACATCAGTGTTCTCTCTTCTTAACTGATTAGCAAGGCGGTAGACTTCTGAAGATTTGGGGTCAATATTCTCGTAGACCTTCTTGTTGGCTTCTTGACGAGCATGGTGCATGTCTGGCATTTCGTTTGGCTGCATCATATGATGCCCTAGTGCCATTACCAGCCTTCCAGGCCTTGAAAGCTTTCCGCTTGGCACCAGTGGCCTTTTCCACATGTTCATTCCACCACCAGGTTTCACAACGCCAATGTTGTGGCCGAGTTGTGCCACACACCTCCTCAGTTGTCTTGAGCAGTCCAGTCTTGATGTTGTTCCAGATATTCTCAGTGGCCCCATCAGCTACACCTGCAGCTATGAAACTTGGTAGGAAGCATAGGGGTGACTAGTAGATCAAAAATGGTTAAAGTTGTTCCAATCAGAAATCCAAGATGGCACCATGGCCTTCATCTTAAAAATCTTTTTGCTTCTCCTCCTGAAATAAATGGCCAGTTAACTTGAAACTTGGTTGGAAGCATCAGGGTTACTTGTAGATAAAAAATAGCTAAAATTGTTCCGATTGGAAATCCAAGATGGCCACTATGGCCACCATTTTGAAAATCTTTTTGCTTCTCCTGAAATAAGTGGCCAATTGACTTGAAACTTGGTAGGAAGCATCAGAGTTACTTGTAGATCAAAAATAGCTATAATCGTTCCAATCAGAAATCCAAGATGGGCTCCATGGCCGCTATCTTAGTAATCTATTTTGCACTTCTCCTGAAACAAAAGGTCTGTTTACTCCAAACATTGTAGATCATAAATAACTCATTCTTATGGGAAATCCAAGATTGTCACCCTAGCAGCTATGTTGAAAATCTGTTCTGAACTTTTTATCCTGAACCAAAAGGCCAATTGACTCAAAACTTCATTGGAAGTATCAAGGTGACTTGTAGATCAAGAGTAGCTAAAATCATTCTGATTGGAAATCCAAGATGGCCACCATCTTGAAAATCTATTTTGAACTTCTTTCTTCTCTTGAATTGAAAGGCCAAATTTCTCGAAACTTGTCTGGTAATCTAGTGAGCGATGGCCCTCTTGTTAGCTCACCTGAGCACGAAGTGCTCATGGTGAGCTATTGTGGTCAGTCAATGTCCGTCGTGCGGCGTGCGGCGTCAACAATTGCTTTAAAAGCCTACTCCTCCTACACCCCTGGGCCAATTGACTTGATAATTGGTAGGAAGCATTGGGGTGACTTGTAGATCAAAAATAGCTAAAATCGATACGACCGGAAATCCAAGATGGCCGCCATCTTGAAAATCTATTTTTCGCTTCTTCTCCTGAACCAAAAGGCCAATTGACTCCAAACTTGCTAGGAACCATCAGGGTGACTTGCAGATCAAAAATAGCTAAAATCGTGCCGATCGGAAATCCAAGATGGCCGCCATGGCCGCCATCTTGAAAATCTACTTTTCGCTTCTTCTCCTGAACCGAAAGGCCAGTTGACTCCAAACTTGCTAGGAACCATCAGGGTGACTTGTAGATCAAAAATAGCTAAAATCGTGCCGATCGGAAATCCAAGATGGCCGCCATGGCCGCCATCTTGAAAATCTATTTTTCGGTTCTTCTCCTGAACCGAAAGGCCAATTGACTCCAAACTTGCTAGGAAGCATCAGGGTGACTTGTAGATCAAAATTAGCTAAAATCGTGCCGATCGGAAATCCAAGATGGCTGCCATGGCGGCCATCTTGAAAATCTATTTTTTGCTTCTCCTGAACCGAAAGGCCAATTTACTCCAAACTTGCTAGGAAGCATCAGGATGACTTGTAGATCAAAAATAGCTAAAATCGTGCCAATCGGAAATCCAAGATGGCCGCCATCTTGAAAATCTATTTTTTGCTTTTACTCCTGAACCGAAAGGCCAGTTGACTCCAAACTTGGTAGGAAGCATCGGGGTGACTTGTAGATCAGAAATAGCTAAAATCATGCCAATCGTAAAACCAGGATGGGCGCCATGGCAGCCATCTTGAAAATCTATTTTTCGCTTCTCCTCCTGAACCGAAAGGCCAGTTGACTCTAAACTTGGTAGGAAACATTTGGGTGACTTGTAGATCAAAAATAGCTAAAATCATGCCGATCGTAAATCCAAGATGGCCGCCATGGCGGCTATCTTGAAAATCTATTTTTCGCTTCTTCTCCTAAACCGAAAAGTCACTTGACTCGAAACTTAGTAGGAAGCATCAGGGTGACTTGTAGATCAAATATAGCTAAAATCGTTCTGATCAGAAATCCCAGATGGCCACCATGGCCTCCATCTTGAAAATCTATATTTAGCTTCTTCTCCTGCACTGAAAGGCCAATTGACTCCAAACTTCGTAGGAGACATTAGGGTGACTTGTAGATCAAAATTAGCTAAAATCGTGCCAATCGGATATCCAAGATGGCCGCCATGGCAGCCATCTTGAAAATCTATTTTTCGCCTCTTCTCCTGAACTGAAAGGCCAGTTGACTCGAAACTTGGTAGGAAGCATTGGGGTGACTCGTAGATCAAAAATAGCTAAAATCGTGCCGATCGTAAATCCAAGCTGGCTGTCATTTAGAGTTTGTTCAAATGATCACGCTCAATTGACTAGCATGCCATATATCTTCTTCTTCAAAATAAAGAACTGCTTAAATGATGATCTTTTCATTAGTTGCGATGACAGGATTGGAAAAATATTGCATAACATCTGCATATCTGCAGTGGCTATGTCACTCAGGTGAGCGGCCCGTGGGCCTCTTGTTTCTCAATAGAAAATGTGGGTTCTCAACAGAAATGCTTTGCCGAGGCACTAAATGAGTACCTACAACATATGTTTTTATGAAGAACTGGAGAAAAATATCCCCGAATTATAATCAAATACTCCTCCTCAACAAGTCCTCTGAATAAACACTGCAGATAATAATTTTACTGATCAATAACTAACACTTACCAAGCAATGGGCAGATTCAACAGACAACATTTTGAAATATTTTTATTAGCTCACCTGAGCCAAAGGCTCAAGGTGAGCTTTTGTGACCGGTCTTCGTCCGTTGTCTGTCGTGTGTCGTGCCTCTGTCGACAATATCATCCTAAACCAATGAATGAATTTTGAAACAATTTTACAGGAATGTTCCTTGGGTGGCCCTCTACCAGAATTGCTTCAATGGTTCTGCTCCACTAAACAAAATGGCCACCAGAGCTAAAAATAGAAAAACCTTAAAACGACATCTCCTCCTAGGCCACCAAATGGATTTTGAAATAATTTCTATGGCCTGATTTCAAAATAATTTCGCAGAAATGTTCCTCTGATTAAGACATACTCTCCTTGAGTGCTGTGATAGCCAGGTGAGCGATATAGGGCCATCATGGCCCTCTTGTTATTTTTCCTAGAAAGTAGGATCTGACACTTCATGCAAATTGTCTCCCTAGGGAGACAATTTGCATGAAGTGTCAAATCCTATTTTCTAGGAAAAATTCCTATTTTCTAGGAAAAATAAGAAAAATATTTCAAAATGTTGTCTCCTGAAATTTTTACCCAGCATAGAAAGTGTTAATTTTTGAGAGCAATGAAAACACAGGCACACAGCGTGCGAAGTGTGGAAATTTTCTGGGCCAGACTAGTCAATTCGGCTACTGAGGTCTCATCAGTGGCCCTCTTACAATTTTTACATGTTCTGGAATGGGTTCAACGACCAAAAGTATATGCTACACTCTAGTTAACCCTTAAAGCGCCAATCACAACAATTGTCGCCTGCTTTGTCTTCTGCTTGTGATTTTAAAAGTCATTTCTGCAAACAGTGTGGACCCAGATCAGACTGCTCCTGATCTGGGTCCACACTGTTTGCCGGTATGCAAAAAAATAGCTTTGAGAAGTTTGCAAGAATATTCAGCAGACGACGTAAACAGACGACATTTTCAGATGCAGTTTTTCTTGGCGCTTTAAGGGTTATGTACAAGATGGTTTATTTATGGGGTGGTTGGGTGGTGCGAAGGTGCTGTGTATCTTACATCACCGGGGCGTCCAACTGATATTGGCTTACAGTTGGGCAAGGCCTGCTATCCTTGTAGTGGGTAAGGGTAGAGGGGGAATGTTTTTATTTCTTCTGTTTCTTCACTTTCATTCCTGTTCCTCTTTCTTCCCTGTCCCTCTCTTTCATCTCCTCTACTCTCTCTTCTATCTCTTTTCTCCCTTTCTCTGGGAGACGACACAAAATGACCCTCAAGGGTTGACGTGTCGTTAAACCCCAACACAAGATGGTTTATACGTCTCTCACACAACACTTACACCACCTTAGTGAAGATATATTGATTCCTTAAAGCACCATTGAAGCAGAATTGTAGCAGATGGCATTCAAAGGCTTGAGATGAGCTATTGTCCTCTTATTTTGTTCATCATCCGGCATCTACCTCATCAAACTACATGTATCCTGAGTAGGGCTGCAACATACACTCACCTCACGATACGATACATATCGCGATACTTGCTTCACGATACGATACGTTACATATCGCAATACACTTTTCAGACTCGATAATCAGTAACTGCATGTGGATTATACTTTGGTGGTCAACTAAGGTGCTACGGGCCCCCGTAGCCTAGTGGATAAGAGAGTTGACTCTTAATCTATTAGGTTTCTCACCGCTGTGGTTCGAGCCTAGCTTGGGTCATATGTGGGAAAGCCAAGTTCTGCTTACGGATGGTCAGGTGGTTTTTCTCCGGGTACTCCGGTTTTCGCCCACCTTCGATGAACGATCGGCTCGATATAAGTGAAATATTCTTGAAAGGGCCGTAAAACCCAAATCAAAAAAAAAAAAAAAAAAAAAATCAACTAAGGTGCTCACCATACTTCAAAGTTTGTTTGAAATGGTTCACAGTCATAGGCTTTATATCATATTTGTAAAAGTTTCATAATGTGAAAAGTTTATTCTTTTTTTTCCTTCAGTGAAAAGAACCTAATATGAGCAACCAAGTTTAAGCACTAAAGCTTCCCAGATATTTAATGTTCGAAAAGAGGTAAAACAGGTTCTGTCATGAATGCTGTTCCTTTCATTCAGTGGATGGACTTATTGATTTTATAGAAAATCGCTATTGCAAAATGGCATGAAATATTGAAAATTCTATGAAAAACTGTTTGACAACATTTCCTGAGAGTTTTGAGTGCTTTTCATATTCATAACAGTGTTTATTGACTGAATAATTAAACGTTTTTCGGGAAATTCGGAAGACACGATAACTAATGACACGTAGATTTTACGGCATTAAGTACATTGTTTTTCAGTCATTAAAAACTTATCTAAAGTAGTCATGCAGCAGTACAACTATCTTAAATTGATCTGAATAAAGCAAAATATTTCTTTTGCATGCATTAATTACAATCTAATTGGCAGCTAATTGACAGCTTTTGTTTACACTTGAGTGAACTGAGCCGTATCGAAACTCGGAGAAAAAGAATCGTGAACTGAATCGTGACCACTGAACTGCGATGCATCTTAAATTTGGTGAATCGTTTCACCTCTAATCCTGAGTCACTGGGAAGCGATTATTGGTGAACTGAAATTTTATTTACATGCAACTTTATTCACTTACAATAAATTATTGTTGACAATCACTTAATGATTTTTATAAAAGTAGATAAAATGTACTCCAAAGTTTTGCTGTGAGTCACTGGAAAATTTACCAGAAATTTTGTTGAGAAATTATGCAGATAAAAGTCTGATTAATAATTTCTAATTTTGTGGAGAAATAAGAAAAAATGTCAATACTTTTTGTTTGAAGAAAATGCCTAATATAGAGCCCTGACTGATCACAGTGACGTTTAACCCTTAAAATGCCAATCACAACTGCAGCAGACATTTTTTTTTCTTTTTCAGGAAAAAACAAGTCTTAACATTTCTTGTGAATCGTCTGCTTGTTTTCTCTGAAAAATAAAAAATTTTAGAATTTCATCCGCTACAAATTTTGCTTCACACTTTAAGGGTTAATGAGATGAAAAGCTTTCAGGCAGAAAATAGAAACAGTAGTCTTAAAAGTTTTCTGTACAGAGCTCAAAATGATGGACATGGAATATTTTTATTTACCAGGTCTCTTTTGTTTACTTCAGGAAGAGGGGGTCAGTCAGCTTTACGATTTGCCCGTTTAAGAATGGAGAAACGACACAACTATGTACGCAAAGTGGCAGAAGTAGCTGTTCAAATGTTCATCACAAACGACAAACCAAATGTTGCAGGCCTTGTTTTAGGTGGATCAGCAGATTTCAAAACAGAGCTCAGTCAGTCAGACATGTTTGATATAGTAAGTATGTATGAAAAATCTTTGCTTTTTGTTATTTTTCAGATTCCAGAGCTCTGGATAAGTAAGGTAGCCAGATAAGTATTTTTCTTATTTCTCCATGAAAACAGGCGGGTGCTTATTTCTAGAAACCCCTCACCTTATGTTGTGAGTACTCATTAGAAGTACCTCACTGAGAAGCTTCCAGTGAGTACCCACAGCATATACAAGCATTTTCTTAGAGAATAAAGAAAACTTAATACTTGTGCATTGACAAAAAAAACAAAAACAGATTAGCTGCCACATCGATGAGGGTATTTTTATAACCCACCCCCCACTCATACAAAGTATTGCGGTCGGGGGTGGGTATACTGTTTTCAGCTTGTCAGTCAGTCTGTGATTAGGACTTCATTTCTGCTCAATATCTTGAGAACAAATTGATGGAATAAGACCAAATTTTGCATTTGCATTGCCGTTGACCAGATCTACATTGGGATTGTTACACGGCCATATCCGCAAATTTACAACTTGGTTATGGCCCTTGGTTGTCGTCAAAATTTCGTTTCCGCTCAATATCTTGGGAATGAATTGATGGAATTTGATCAAATTTTGTATATGCATTGACCTTAACCAGGTCTAGGTTGGGATTGTTACACATCTTATTTCTCCATGAAGACAGGTGGGTGCTTATTAGAAGCCCCTCACCTTATGTTGTGAGTACTCATTAGAAATACCTCATTGAGAAGCTTCCACTGAGTACCCACAGCATATACAAGTATTTTCTTAGAAAATAAAGAAAACTATTAATACTTGAGCATTGACAAAAAAAAAACTGCAGACCAACTGCCACATCGATGAGGGTATTTGTATGGCCCTTGGTTGTCGTCAAAAAGTCTAGGTTGGGATTGTTACGCGTCAATTTTCGCACATTTTCAATAGAGTTATGGTCCTTGATTATTGTAAAAATTTCGCTCAATATCTTGTAAACAAATGGACAGAATTTGATCAAATTTTGCATATGCATTGACCTTAACCAGACCTAAGTTGGGATTGCTACCTGTGAATTTTCGCAAATTTGCAACAGAGTTATGGTACAGTGTAGCACCAATATATCTCGGTCCTCGGGGTCCAGAGTCCGCTATCGCGATATAAACGGAGCCCGATATAAGTCCCGACATGTACCATGCATGTATAACGGTGTGCATAACACTCGCTCGGTTTGTCACTGTGGTAGTTTGCTGAGACATCATGGATAAATGGCATTCAGTCATGTTGTCCCCATATTTCCTAATTAAAATTGGATTAGAATTGCTCAATGGAATAATTTACAAACGTGCGCTATGTCTAACAAGTAATTCCAATCAAAACCAGCTGATAAACTACGTTTGAAAACAAGAAATCATCGGATTGACAATTTAGGACGCCATTTTGGATACTCTGGTTCCCTGGAACAGCGAAGGGATGTTACTCAATTGTGCTAAGTTAACTTGAGTTGCTTCCCTTTGCTTATATTGCAGACACAAAAACAAAAAAAACTGTCGTTAATCAAAGTTAATTTCTTATTATTTATTTAAGTTTTATTGTTTGTTTTTGTTTATTTTGGGTTTTTTTTGACGCAGTTGTTGTCTTCTGAAATATTTATATCTACAGAAGTGTAAAATAAGCGGATTAAGATCTGTGTATGTAGGACAGAAACATCGTAAGACTACTGTCTTGTAAAATTGGCTGGTGTTGAAAAGGAGGTGGGCCATTTTCACCTATTGAGCAAAATTAGTTTGTGGGCATCATTGACTGATTGAGCATTGAGTAGATGTACTAAATGATGATAATGATTACGACAATTACGGCGATATAATTTATTATTTGCCAATTATAATCAACGTGTGCGCTGATTGACACTAAGTGGATTGTTTGTCATATAATACCTGACGCGACTTAGCATTGGGATAGGCGCGAAAAATCAATTACCGGAGGCGGAACACGTTTTTTTTTTTTTTTTTTTCTGAAGTTAAATAAAACAACAAACATTTTATGTTTTTAAATTTTTTTTTTTTAGCTTATGGAAAATTTGGGAGCCATGGCCTATTCGCGATATACTGGATTTCGCGAAATAACGGACCGCGATGTATTGGAGCTCTACACTATACTTGGTTATTGTCAAAATTTCATTTCTGCTCAATATCTTGTGAAAGAATTGATGAAATTTGATCAAATTTTGCAGTTTTGACCTTTACCAGATCTGGGTTGGAATTATTACCTTCCAATTTTTGCATATTTACAACAGAGTTATGGCACTTGGTTACTGACAAAATTTTGTTCTGCTCAATAACTTCTGATCGAATTGATGGAATTTGATCAAATTTTGCATATATATTGACCTTAACTAGATCTAAATTGGGATTGTTACGCCTAAATTTTCGCAAATTTACAACAGAGTTATGGCCCTCGGTTATTGTCAGAATTTCGTTTCCATTCCATATCTTCTGAGCGAATCAATGGGATTTGGTCAAATTTTGCATATGCATTGACCATAACAAGATTTAGGTTGGGATTATTACACGTCAATTTTCGAAAATTTACAACAGTTATTGCCTTTGATCGTTGTCAGAATTTCATTTCTGCTCAATATCTTGAACAAATTGATGGAATTAGACCAAATTTTGCATATGCATTGACCTTGACCAGATCTACATTGGGATTGTTACATGACAATTTTTCAAATTTACAACAAGGTTATGGCCCTTGTTTGTTGTCAGAATTTCATTTCTGCTCAGTGTCGTTTGAATGAATCAATGGAATTTGATCAAATTTTGCATATGACCTTAACCAGATTGAGGTTATTACGCCTCATTTTTTTCCAAATTTACAGCAGTTATGGCCCTTGGCTATTGGCCAAGTTTTGTTTCCACTTGATCAAATTTTGCATATGCATTTACCTTAACCAGATCTAGGTTGGGATTGTTACTTTTCAATTTTTTGTCAGGCTAATGGTCCTTGATTATCATCAGAATTTCATTTCAGCTCTTGAAGACAAATTGATGGAATTAGACCAAATCAGTGTATATTGGGATTGTTACACGACAATTTTTCAAATTTACAACATGGTCATGGCCCTTTGTTGTTGTCAAAATTTGGTTTCCGCTCATTATCTTGTGAATAAATTGATGGTGATGGAATTTGATCAAATTTTGCATATGCATTGACCTTGACCAGATCTAGGTTGGGATTGTTACATGTCAATTTTTTTTCAAATTTACAACAGAGTTATGGCCCTTGGCTATTGTCGAAATTTGGTTACCGCGCAATATCTTGTGAACAAATTGATGGAATTTTATCAAATGTTGTTTATACATTGACGTTGATCAGATCTACTTTGGGATTGTTATTTGTCAATTTTCACAAATATACAACACAGGTATGGCCCTTGTTTATTGTCAGATTTAGTTTCTGCTCAATATCTTGGGAACAAATTTTTGGAATTTGACCCAAGTTTTACATATGCATTGATGTTGACTAGACTAGGTTTAGATTGTTATGCGTCAATCTTAGCAAATTTACAACACAGTTATGTCCTTCAGTTATTGTCAGAATTTTGTTTCCGCTCAATATCTTGCCTGTGAGGGAAATTACACCTAATGTAAAACCTGTTCCTATGATGTGTTTTATGCAGGGGTGGGGTGGGTGGGGGGGGTGTGTGGTTATTGGGTATCTAATTAGCACTGCTTATTGACATTTCTTGTTTAATATTTATTTAATTATTTTTTTTTTATGCCCCCACCAAACTTGGTGCTATACTGGATTCACTTTGGTTGTTGCATCTCGTCCCATTGCATTTGGATATTGCTTATAACTTTGGTTATCTTTGGTGGATTGCTTTTACAGTTTGGAACACATAGACATTGTAGCAAGACACAATGAGGGGATAACTTAGATAATTCCTGCAGGCATTTTGGATGGATTATGGCCCCTTTCTGACTTAGAAATTGTCTCATTCAGATGCATTTCGATTCATAACTCTTGTTATCTTTTGGGTATTGATTTGAAACTTCAAAAATACTAGCCTGTTACCCGACAGTGAATTTGTAGAACAAGTACCATCACTCTGTTATGCATTTTGCATGGATTATGGCTCTTTTCTGACTTAAAAAGTGTCCCATTTAGATACATTTTGATTCATAACTCTTGTTATAGATCTTAAAGGGATTGATTTGAAACTTGAAATACTAGACTGTTACCTCACAGAGAATTTGTAGAACAAGAACCGTCACTCTGTTATGCATTTTGCATGGATTATGGCCCTTTTCTGACTTAAAAAGTGTCCCATTTAGATACATTTTGATTAATAACTTCTGATTTCATTGAAGGATTGATTTGGAACGTAAAATACTAGCCAATTACTTGCAGAGATTTTGTAGAACAAGGGCCATTACTTTGCTATGCTTACTTAGGAATTGTCCCATTTACATGTAGATACATTTTGATTCATAAGTCTTGTTATCTATGACAGATTGAATTAGAATTTGATGTACTAGCTGATTATCTTGCAGAGAACTTGTAGAACAAGTACCATCACTCTGTTTTGACTTTTGCATGGATTATGGCCCCTTTCTGGCTTAGATATTGTCCTATTCAGATGCATTTTGATGCATTGGTTTTGACATTATTGCAGATTAACTTCAAACTTGAAATACTAGCCCAGGCTATTACTTAAATGAGAATTAATAGAACAAGTATCATTACTCTATTACACTTTTGCATGAATTGTGGCCCCTTTCTGACTTTGATATTGTCCCATTTAGATGCATTTTGTTTACAACTTTTGTCGTCTTTGGAGGATTGATTTGAAATTTGAAATACTAGGCCATTACCTTACAAAGAATTTGTATAACAAGTGCCACTACTATGCAATGCATTTTGCATGGATTATGGCCCCTTTCTGAATTAGAAATAGTCCCACTGAGAGACATTTTGATTAATAACTTCTGATGTCATTATAGGATTGATTTGAAACTTAAAACCATTGAAAATAGATTGCAGACTGACAAATCAAATGTTTTAAGACCAAAGAGCTTGTACTTCTTAGACATAAGGGTTGCAATGGCAGTGGGGTAAAAGGTCAGTGTCTAGAATTTGGCATTGAACATGAGACTGCAAGAAGTATAGAAGTGTCATTAGACCAACTTAATGCTGTAATGAGGTGATGCACTATGCAGTATTAGGAACCGCTTCTTGTCATCATGAAATATCATAAGCATGATATAGTAGGAATTTCTCTATCTATATGTAGAGAGAGGACCTGGCCTGTAAATGTCCACGAGTATCACTAGATTGGGGTATGCAAACCAGCACTGCATACCAGTAGAATGCCTACTTTTACCTTGCTTCTGATGTTATCTCAAACAAGGGATATATACACTGACACTTTATGGAAAATCAAGGCTGTGATGTAGCCACTGCTTTTGATATGCTGCACATGATTGCTTAGAAGGTCAGACCTGTTATTCTGCTGAATTCCAGTTCTTTATGTGATAAACATGTTTCACGCAAATTCCCATTTTAAGCATATTATGAAATTTAATAATCATGCCTTTGTGCCGACCTCGGTGGCTCAGTTGGATGTGCCGTCCGACTGGAGACCAGGAGGTCGCGTGTTCAACTCCCGCCGAGGTCGGCAACATTCTTTCGTGGAGATTGATCATGAAATATTTTCTACGATCATTCTCTCCCTTCCGCTGATTCAAGAAGGGCAGTTGTCAGTTTCTGGCCAAAGAATGTGCACAATACTGGTTAACGGCTTAGAGGACTAAGCCTGCCCAGTAAACATGTGGTTAGGTAAACTGACCGTGCCCGACATGACCCCATTGGGTTGACTGGGCCTTAAAACCTCAACACAAACAAACAAATCAAGCCTTTGTTAACAATGGTGCCTGGGTGGTGTCATGAGTCTGTTTCGCACACTGGTCTAGTTATTTGGTGTGGCTGACAGATATTGATAGTTTACTTACTTCTACTTGAAAACATGTGGTACTCATTAGAATTGCCTCACTGATGAGTTCTGCACATGCAACATGTGTTTATGTATTTATTTCACAAAATACTTACTGCTTAATGGAATGGCAAACAGTGTAAACCCTAATCATAAGGCTCCTTCAGGATTAGTCTGATCTAGGTTGTCACTGTTTGCACATATTATTAGTGTACGGAATTTTTGGACACTTGCCATACAGGAAGAGCTGTTGCAATGTCCTTAATGTTAGCACTGGTGTCAATGTTGGTGTCCAGGAATGTTTAATTCATGTATTTAAAGGCTCCAAATTCCTCAAAAATAGACATTTTTTATCCAAAAAAGAGTTTAATAAATTTTTATGTCCCCACATCGGATGATGCCCAGTTAACCCAGTGGGGTCATGTCGAGCACGGCCAGTTTACCTAACCACACGTTTACTGGGAAGGCTTAGTCCTCTAAGTGGTTAACCAGTATTGTGTGTGCACATTCTTTCACAAGAAACTGACAACTGCCCTTCTTGAATCAGCAGAAGGGAGAGAATGACTGTAGAAAATATTTCATGATCAATCTCCACGAAAGTATGTTGCCGACCTCGGCGGGGGTTGAAACCGCGACCTCCTGGTCTCCAGTCGGATGGCCCATCCAAATGAGCCACCGAGGCCGGCATCCGGGGGCATATTGTTTTTCTGTTTTGCATGCCTGGGTACGTGCATACGAATGTACATCCTTCTGTACGAATGTAAGTACATACGTGATCCTGTTGGACTCCGGTTAAGGCATTCGTACCGGTAGAATTTAGCAGTTTTATAGTCAGGTACCCCACAGTGGGGGCATCCGTGTACTGTGGACACATTTCTAGTTATATAGTATTAATATGATCATAAAATGTGGTATCTGAGCCTGTAAAATTTCAGTGAGTCTCATTTTTGAACGGGATCAAAAATTAAATGATTTTTTATTGTGTCTCTGTTGCCAACATTAATTCAGAGATATGATAAAAAATCATTTCATTTCAAGAATGAGAGATTAACTGAAATTCTATAGGCTGTCATGTGCCATATTTTATGATTGTATTAATACCACATATTGATTTATTAAACCTTTCTTGGATAATAAAATATCTATTTTTGAGGAATATGGAGCCTTTAATGTTTTTAAAATTGTATATTTCAGCGGTTGCAAGCAAAGATTATAAAGATTGTAGATGTTTCCTATGGGGGTGAAAATGGTTTCAACCAAGCGATAGAATTAGCTGCTGATGCATTAGCAAATGTTAAATTTATTCAAGAGAAAAAATTAATAGGTAAGTTATTGCTTTTGGGTGTAATTACTGTTCCCAGAAAGGACACAGGAGATGATTGTTGAGAATGTTTTTAACAGATCTCCAGATAAGAGGGAGTATTTATTTTTATGGGTATTTAGCATTGATATATTGAATATCAGCATTAAAATTGAAGCTCGGGGTAAAACTACTGAAATTTTGGATTTCAGCATTGTAAACATGTCAACTGGTCTTTCCCCAGTATTCATTGTAAATGAATGTTCAATGTCTTTACAGAATGAGTAACCAGAGAACTTGTTAAGGAGCAGTACTTAATGGTAATTCTGGGATAATTTTTCTTAGTTCTCCATAAAAACCTATGTTGTGGGTACTCATTAGAAGCACCTCACCAAGGTGCTTCTAATAAGTACCCACAACATACATGTAGGTTTTTATGGAGAACTGGAGAAAATTATCCCAGAATTGTCACCAAAATACTCCTACTAAACAAGTTCTCTGGTGTAACAGATTGTATCCATTGATTATTGAATTCATTTCAAGCTAATGTGTTGCACCCTGAAATAAGGGGTAACAGTTACATAACGAAATTCAGTATAATGGACTGTAGCACAGAAAAGACAAGATGTCATTTACAAACAAAACACCTCACTTATCTACGGTCCAAATTTTTAGCTCAACTGAGCAAATGCTCAGGGTGAGCTATTGTGATCACCTTCAGTCCGTCGTGCATCATCTGTAGTCCATTGTCAACAATTAGTTTGTAAACACTCTAGAGGTCACAGTTTGGACCCAATCTTGATGAAACTTGCTCAGAATGTTTGCCCCCATGAAATCTAGATCAAGTTAGAAACTTGTCATTTTAGTTCAAAAATTAGGTCACCAGGTCAAATCAAAGGAAAATCTTGTTAACTCTCTAGAGATAACATTTTTGAAGTTATCATCATGAGTCTTGCTTAAAATGTCTGTGTTGATGATTTCTAGGTCGAGTTCAAAACTGGCGCACTTGGGATCAAAAACTATGTCACCAGGCCAAATCAAAAGAAAACCTTGTTAACACTCTAGAGGTCACATTTTTTAAAAATATTTGTTTTGATGATTTCTAGGTCAGGTTCAAAACTGGGTCACTTAGGGTCAAAAACAAGGTCCTCAGGCCAAATCAAAGGAAAACCTTGTTAATACTGTAGTGGTCAGGTTTTTATACGCCCGTTTGAAAAGGGGACGTATTATGTTACGGGGTGTGGCGTCCGTCCGTCCGTAAACTTTTTCGTTTCTGGCTAACTCCTCCTACAGTTTACATCCGATCAAGCTGAAACTTGGTATATAGTTAGACCATGATGGGGTGCAGCACATATTGTTTCGGGGTTACAGTCCACCAAATGTTTGCAGAATTATGCCCCTTAGAAAATTTCTGTAAACTTTTCATTTCCGGTTAACTCCTCCTACATTTTACATCCGATCAAGCTGAAACTTCATGTATAGTTAGACCATGATGTGGAGCAGCGCATATTGTTTGGAGGTTACAGTCCACCAAATATTAGCAGAGTTATACCCCCTTGAAAATTTCAGTAGACTTTTTGTTTCCGGCTATCTCCTCCTACAGTTTACATCTGATCAAGCTGAAACTTGATTTGTAGGTAGACCATGATTTGGAGCAGTGCATATTATTTCAAGGTTACAGTCCACCAAATATTAGCAGAGTTATACCTCTTTGAAAATTTCGATTAATTTTTCATTTCTGGCTAAATCCTCATACAGTTTACATCCAGTTAAGCTAAAACTTCATGTATAGTTAGACCATGATGTGGAGCAGCGCATATTGTTTTGAGGTTACAGTCCACCAAATATTAGCATAGTTATGCACCTTTGAAAATTTCAGTAAACTTTTCATTTCCGGCTAAATCCTCCTACAGTTTACATCCTATCAAGCTGAAACTTATTTGTAGTTAGACCATGATATGGAGCAACGCATATTCTTTCAAGGTTACAGTCCACCAAATATTAGCAGAGTTAAACCCCTTTGAAAATTTCTATTAAATTTTTGTTTCCGGCTAAATCCTCCTACAGTTTACATCCGATCAAGCTGAAACTTCATAAATAGTTAAATGATGATGTGGAGCAGCACATATTATTTCGAGGTTACAGTGCACCAAATATTTGCAGATTTATGCCCCTTTGAAAGTTTTTGTAAACTTTTCGCAGCATATTGTTTAGAGGTAATAGTGTGTCAAAGGCTCATATGAGCTAAAAATATAGCCATGCTTCTGTGGTGTGCCTTTCGTCAGAAAGCACTTCTCCCTAGAAGCAGCAAACTTCTCCCTATTTTCCCAGGAGGGGAGAAGTCACTTCTCCCTTAATTTCTGGGCCAGCTTGGACCCTTAGGTTACAGTTCTCCAAATATCAGCAGAGATTATGCCCCAATGAAATTTTTTTTAATTTTTTTTTTTTTTTTTTTTTTTTTTGTAATTCCAATTACAGTTTATATCCGGAGCACTGAATTATACAGGAGCCAGTCTATGTGCTGCATCATATTACTTGCCACGGGCGTATAATGCCCCGTTTGGCGGAGCTCTTGTTGAAGTAATGAAACTTGCTCAAAATAATGGTCTAAATGATTTCTAGGTCAAGTTTGAAACTGGGTCACTTGGCATCAAAAATTAGGTCACTAGGCCAACTCAAAGGAAAACCTTGTTAACACTCTAGAGGTCACATTTTTTAAATAATCACAATGAATCTTGTTCAAAATGTTTGTCTTGATGTTTTTTTACATTGACTTCAAAACTGGCTCACTTGGAATCAAAATCCAGGTCACCCAGCCAAATCAAAGGAAAACCTTGTTAAAACACTCTAGAACTCACATTTTTGAAGTAATCATCAGGAATCTTGCGCAATATGTTTGTCTTGCTGATTTCTAGGTCAAGTTCGAATTTGTCACCAAGGTCAAACACTAGGTCACCAGGCCAAAACATTTTAACACTCTAGAGGTCACATTTTTGTAGTGATCATCATGAATCTTGCTCAAAATGTTTGTCTTGATGTTTTCCAGGTCAAGTTCCAAATCAGGTCACTTATGACCTATATTTCATGGTCCAGTGACCTTAAGTTTTTCTGTTTAGGTCAGTTTCCGATAACTATTGATCCTACAGCAGTGATACTTGGCACTTGCATACTTCTTAGTATAGCCTCTTGAATGCAGTCATCCATAGTTGACCTTGACCTATATTACATGGTCCACTGACTTTGTTAAGTTTTGGTGTTTAGGTTGAAGTTTCTCAGTAACTATTGGTCCTACAGCCAGTGATACTTAGCACATGCATACATCTTAGAGTGCAATCATCCATATTTGACGTTGAACTATATTTCACAGTCCATTAGGCATGCTACATTTTTGTCGCATCTGCGTGCTAACGCAGGTGCGATATAGGCGTGCCGTGACCCATCCATTTGTCAACAATTGACTTGTGAGCGCAACTCCTCCTACAGTTTTTGGCCAATCGTTTTGAAACTTCACAGGTGTTTTGGCCATGGCGTGTGGATGTGCATATTGTTTGCTCATTATTCTCAGATTTTTTTTTTTTCAACTTTTTCCGCTTTGTTAACTTAGTCGTTTTTTACCTAAAACCCTTATAGTCAGTGGGTGTCTTGTGAGCACAACATTATTTAGGGTTTTTGGCCAGTCATTTTGAAACTTCACAGATGTTTTGGCCATGGTGTGTAGATGCGCATATTGTTTGCTCATAATTCTCAGATTTTTTTTTTCAACTTTTCCGCTTTGTTAACTTAGTCAGTTTTTACCTAAAACCCTTATAGTCAGTGGGTGTCTCGTGAACGCAACTCCTCCTACAGTTTTTGGCCAATCATTTTGAAACTTCACAGATGTTTTGGCTATGGTGTGTAGATGGGCATATTGTTTGCTCATAATTCTTAGATTTTTTTTCTCAACTTTTTTCACTTTGTTAACTTAGTCAGTTTTTACCTAAAACCCTTATAGTCAGTGTGTGTCTCGTGAGCGCAACTCCTCCTGCAGTTTTAGGCC
Source organism: Anodontia alba (assembly GCA_964016985.1). Classification (NCBI taxonomy): domain Eukaryota; kingdom Metazoa; phylum Mollusca; class Bivalvia; order Lucinida; family Lucinidae; genus Anodontia; species Anodontia alba. Next base: position 149,152,819 of record OZ024821.1, read on the forward strand.
AATAGTTTTGAAACTTCACAGATGATTAGGTCAGGGTCTGAAGATTTGCATATTGTTTGCACATAAATCTCAGATTTTTTTTTTTTTTTTTCAACTTTTTCCGCTTTGTTAACTTAGTCAGTTTTTTGCCTAAAACCCTTATAGTCAGTGTGTGTTTCGTGAGCGCAACTCCTCCTGCAGTTTTAGGCCAATAGCTTTGAAACTTCACAGATGATTAGGTCATGGTCTGAAGATGTGCATATTGTTTGCACATAAATCTCAGATTCATTTCAGCAGAGTTAGGGGCCTTGATTTATGCCCAAAATTGGTTTCCGCTCAATATCTTGTGAAAGAATTGATGGATTAGGATCATATTTTGCATACATGTTGTTAACAATACCTAGCTTGGGGTAGTCACATGACATTTGTCATCAATTTTCAGCTGAGTTACTGGCCTTGATTAATGGGCAAAAATGATATCTGCTCAGTATCAATATCTTGTGAAATAATGGACAGGTTTAGATAAAATTTTGCAAGCCAATATTCCAAATTTTCTACTTTGTCCATTTTTCTAACCCATCAATTTCTTGAATACTGCAAAATAGATTTTTTTCAATACAAATAGGAACTTGTAAGACTTAATCCCCGCAGGTGCGACATCGCTTTCCGCGGATTTCTTGTCTTGTTATAATCATTGTCTTACTTGTTAATATAATCATCATGAATCTTGGTCAGAATGTTTGCCTTGATCATGTCTAGATCAGGTTCTCTAAGTGCTATAATACTCAGATGAGCGATACAGGGCCATCATGGCCCTCTTGCTGTATTTTGGCCTATACATGATAACAGCATGGAAAATGTTCTAAAAATTCAAGCATTTAAATCTTTATGTCAGAAGAAAGACACAAAAAATTCCTCATAGCTCCAGTTAAGGCAGTTTCTTTCAGCTGAAAGTATTGGTATTTTTCTTATCTCTCCATGAAAACATATTGTGGATACTCGTTAGAAGCATCTTATTGAAGGGCTTCTAATGAGTACCCACAAAATATGTTTTCATGAAGAAATAAAACAAATATTATCTGGATACCCCCTCTTATCTGGAGCTATGATTCCTTAAGGGATAGTTAACTAATTTAGAATAGAGGGGCAATTAAATTATTCCCTTTGCAAAATTACTTACTTCCTATTGCCTTATTTTGTGAGGAAAGATGATTTTAGATTTAGATCTATTATTGTTGTTTCTGTTTAATTTTAGATTAGGCCAGCCTTAAAAAAAAATTGTTTTTGCAGTTGCCTGACTCAGATTTAAGGTTGGTTAGATAGGCTTTTTAATTTGGAAAAAAAGATTGGCAACACAGTTTATTTCTCTGTTCATATATTACCATAACAACCCTAAGTGTTGTGACAGCTAGACCTGAGCAAACAGTGTAGACCCAGATCAGGGTCTACACAGTTCAGTGCCCCAGATAATTTTTTGGCATTTGAGAATTTAAGCATTTTTTAAAGAAATGAGTAAAACTAATAAAGCATGCTTAATGGGAACATTTTTAAGCAAAGAAATGTTACTCACTGGGTAAAATTGAGTTTATTCATTATGTCAGTGCACACATCAAACTACATAATAGTAGGATTTTCCTAAGATTTGAAGAAAGTGCTTTAATCATTTAGCTGTGTTCAAACAGATGCAATAGGAATGGTAGACCATTCCTGAGCTGATGTTGCACTGTTTGCTGTGGACTGTTTGTCCAAAACCTTAGGATCATCAGGCTATAGGAGGTCAAAAAGACATTCAAAATCTGAGTGTAATGAAAAATAAAAAAAAAAATAAATATATAAAGAAAAACAATAATAATGAAAAACAATGATAACAACAACAACAACAATAATAATAATGATAATAAAGAGAGAAGAAAAAGTAAAAAAAAAAAAAAAAAAGTATGTCCCAGCTGTGATTTGAACTCGGTGTCTTTGGAATCTTCAGTCATCAACATTACACTGCACTTGCAAAATTGGCGGGAAAGGGATGATAAATAGAGCTTATAAAAGATCCACAGCAAACTTTGTTTTCTTGTGCAGACCCAAAAATGAACACTAAACGGAAGGATGGAAGGATGTAAACTACATCTTTGACTAAACCACAAATTTTTAATACCCCTTTGGGGGTGGTCGGGTGGTGCAAAGGTGCTGTGTATCTTACATCACTGGGGTGTCCAGCTGATATTGGCTTACAGTTGGGCAAATCCTGCTATCCTTGTAGCGGGTAAGGGTAGAGGGGGAATGTTTTTATTTCTTCTGTTTCTTCACTTTCATTCCTGTTCCTCTTTCTTCAGTGTCCCTCTCTTTCATCTCCTCTACTGTCTCTTCTATCTCTTTTCTCCCTTTCTCTGGGAGACGACACAAAATGACCCTTAAGGGTTGCCGTGTCGTTAAACCCCAACACAATCAAATTTAACACCCCTTTGAAAATCTGTTTAAATCAGGGTTCGCACAGGCTTGAAAAGTACTTTAAAATGAAGGGCGGTCTTGAAAAGTCCTTGAAAACAAAATTTGTCTTGAAAAGCCCTTGAAAATTGTCCGTAGACCTTAAAAAGTACTTGAATTTCACATTTTCTTGTATTCTAGACAATTTTAAATCTCTGTGAGAATAAAAATAAAGTTCCTAGGAAAAAATCGGCAAGTTTCGAGCAACGATAAAGGTGCAGGAGTTCCATAATTAAAGTGGTCGAATGTGCTCAGGGCAAAAACAAAGTTCGAATACACATAGGTCCGACTGTTTCGTACTTGATGTTTGGATTGTCTCCCTTGCAGACTGGTACTTGGCAGTTTTGACAACTTTTATCACTGAAAAAAGTCAATTCCAATAACCAGACTAAACAGAAAACAAAAATGGCGTCGGCTGTTCTTTAGTGTATGTTTTTTTTGGAACCTGAATTTATTTCTGCGTAATGGAAAAGTGTATTTATAGCAGAGAGTGGCCAAAACAATATACTTGGGTAATGGAAACAAACAGTAAATATAAGGCGCACTGTTGGCCATGTAATAATACATCCATACAAATTGGGTGAAAGTGCATTGTGGTCACAGGCGCAGGGAGAGGGGCATAAGAGAAACAAGATTAAGCGATGTCTCGGACATTCGTAAATTTCTCACAGGTCAAAACTGAAACTGCAACCACACCACAACGTAATACTTTTGATTTTAAGAGAATTCATTGTGACATTATTTGGCAGAAATTATCAGTTTTTTTTACCCAAAATTTTTCATTGGATGTGGAACCAATTGATGACAGTGCCAGAATTTACGAATTTGTGTAAGTATTATAGTCCTTGAAAACTATGAGGCTGGTCCTTGAAAAGTCCTTGAATTCGACTTGGCCTTGCCTGTATGAACCCTGTAAATGTTTTCAAACATACGAATATTGGGAGGGATACATGTGTTCTTTATTAGTAATAATACATTTGTTATAAGTAAATCAGTAGTATTTTTGTGTGAGACCTTAGTTACCTGTCCGATGTCACTCCTAGAATACACAGGACATCTTTTGACACATTGTGTATTGTTGTGACATAATTGGTTTAGGTCCTTGTCATTCCTTAGATCATTTTACAGGCAAATAAATAAAACCAATTAGGGGCACGGGAGGCGGAAAAAAGACTTCGGAAAACGGACCATTTGTTCTATAATAAGGAACTTTTCACAAGACAAACGGAACGATTTTTGGGACAAAACATCACACAAGTAGAAAAAACGATGCGACTTGAACTTCGCTTTACTACAAGTTCAGGACATAGTGGGTTGGTTTCCGTGACTGTTTTGCCTGAATCACCCCCTCGGCTGAGCCCTGAATTATCTGTTCTAAGAGGTGCCAGCACTTACAAGCTTGAATCATTTTTATGCCTCGCCACCAAAAAAGTGGCGGGGTATTATGTTATACCCTCTGAAATTTTGAGTGTCCGTCCGTCCGTCAGCGCCCCCACCATTCTTCTGCCCGCAACTCCTCCTACAGTTTTAGGCAGGTTCTTTTCAAACTTTACAGGCGCTTTTAGGATGGTCTGAAGATATGCATATTGTTTTTTCAGAATCCGGAAATTATTTTTTATCACATTTTTTGCATTTTTAACTTAGACTTTTTCAAGCCCTAATACTACATAAATGTATAGGGAGTATGTACCTTCTGCCCGCAACTCCTACATTTTTAGGCCAATCCTTTTCAAACTTTACAGGCGCTTTAAGGATGATCTGAAGATATGCATATTGTTTTTTCAGAATCTGGAAATTATTTTTTATCACATTTTTTGCATTTTTAACTTAGACTTTTTCAAGCCCTAATACTACATAAATGTATAGGGAGTATGTACTTTCTGCCCGCAACTCCTCCTACAGTTTTAGGCCAATCCTTTTCAAACTTTACAGGCGCTTTTAGGATGGTTGGAAGATATGCATATTGTTTTTTCAGAATCCTGAAATTATTTTTTATTACATTTTTTTTGCATTTTTAACTTAGACTTTTTTCGAGCCCTAATACTACAGAAATGTATAGGGAGTATGTACCTTGTACGCGCAACTCCTCCTACATTTTCAGGCCGATCCTTTTGAAACTTTACACAGGCTTTTAGGATGGTCTGAAGATATGCATATTGTTTTTTTCAGAATCCTGAAATTATTTTTTATCACTTTTTATTGCATTTTTAACTTAGATCTTTTGGTGTTTTTTTTTTTTTTTTTTGAGTTATGAAATAACTGTTTATTGCTTCTCTTCTTGTTTAACTTAGATTGTTTTCAACCCTTATACTACAGAAGTGCATAGGGAATATGTCGCTGTGGCGGGGCATGGTGCATGGCTTGCAGTTTTATTACATTCCGTCACTGCTTTTTTTTTTTTGAACGGACTGCCTGTCAAGTGCAACCTTTGACACCACTCAGATTTCCGTGATTTCATTGGTCAAAGCAGAACCAGAAGCCGTTAGAAGCTTGCATTATAGTATTTTTACAGCAAAACCAAGCGTTTTGCTTATAAACAGACTGAACAAAATGTTGATACTGTTGTTTTCTGAGCTGTAAACAAAAAGTACTTACCAGGAATTGGACATTGTGTAAACTAGAAATTATCTTCGTAACTGCTCTGCATGGAAATCAAATGGAATGCATATCTGCCGCTCTTATTTGCGGAAAATAAGCAAATATGCAGCTTAATTGGGCCTCTGTACACTATTTGTCACTCATCCTGCATTTGTTTGAAACAGCAATAGGCAGTAAAAAGGAACTGGTTCAAAATCTAAGACAAATGGTAGTTAACTTTAGGTGTCATTTTATGATGCTGACCTGATCTATATTTCATGGTCAAAGGATTTTGTTATTTTTAATGTCAACTCAAGCATTTGTTTCCATTTCTAATTAACTTTGTGGCCGACAATTATCAAATTTGGCTAATAGAGACTCAAACAGGAAGGCAGTCCCCTCAAATACTAAGGTATCATTAGCTCGCCTGAACAACGTCCACGGAGAGCTATTGTACCCTTGGCGTCCACAAATGTTAAAGTTTTTGTTAAAAGTTTTTAAGACCTCATTATTTCCTAGCCTTATCACCGATTTGATTCATCTTTAGTATGATGATACATATTGGTCCAAAATTCTGCGCTGTACCGTCCCCACCACCCTAGGTCATGTCAAGGTCAAGGTCACAGACTTAGAATTTTCATGTTAAAATTTTACGTCAAAGTTTTTAGGATTTCATTACTTTACACTAAATGATGGATTTAGTTCCTCTTTGGTATCATGATAGATACTGGTCAAAAGTTTTTATCAGCACCATTAGCACTCATAATGGCCTTGAGGTTAAGGTCACAGACTTAGAATTTAAATGTTAAAGTTTTCGTTAAAGATTTTAAGACCTCATTATTTCCTATCACCGATTTGATTCATCTTTGGTATGGTGATACATATTTGTCCATAATTTTGCGCAGTACCATCCCCATCACCCTAGGTTATGTCAAGGTCAAGGTCACAGACTTAGAATTTTCATGTTAAAATTTTATGTCAAAGTTTTTAGGATCTCATTACTTCTAAACTACATGATGAATTTAGTTCCTAATGGTATCATGATAGATACTGGTCAAAAGTTTTTATCAGCACCATCAGCACTCATGACCTTGACCTTGAGGTTGAGGTTACAGACTTAGAATTTAAATGTTAAAGTTTTCATTAAAGTCAGTCCCCTCAAATACTAAGGTATCATTAGCTCGCCTGAACAACGTCCACGGAGAGCTATTGTACCCTTGGCGTCCACAAATGTTAAAGTTTTTGTTAAAAGTTTTTAAGACCTCATTATTTCCTAACCTTATCACCGATTTGATTCATCTTTAGTATGATGATAAATATTGGTTCAAAATTATGCCCAGTTTCATCCTCACTCCTCTAGTTCATGTTAAGGTCAAGGTCACAGTCATGTCAAAATTTTCATGTTAAAATTTAACGTCAAAGTTTCAGGGCCTCATTACTTCTAAACCAAACGATGGATTTAATTTATATTTGGTATCATGATATATACTGGTCCAAAGATTTTATCAGCACCATCAGCACTCATGACCGTGACCTTGGGGACCAGGTCACAGACTTAGAATTTTAAAATGTTAAAGTTTTTGTTAAAGTTTTTAAGACCTCATTATTTTCTAACCTTATCACTGAGTTGATTCATCTTTGGTTTGATGAAAATTTTGCATAGTGCAATCCGCCCATCCCCCACCCCAGGTCATGTCAAAATCAAGGTCATGGACTTAGAAGTTTTCAGAAACAATCGCAAACAAAATGTGCAATATCAGGCAAGCTATTCTGTCTGACGACAGGTCTTGTTATCATTATATGAGCCCCAACATAAAAAACATACCTTCTGACTCAGTCTGATCAGAATCTTCACTGGGTGCATTTGGATAGTTACTTCATGTAAACTACAAAGACTGGTCAAACTGCATGGATGTACAGGCTGATACGAGTCTTCATTAGGCGCACATGACAGAAGGTTTGTATTCTCACTTAGCAGCTCATGATCCTTACCAATATTTCATAGTCTAGTGACTGTCATTGTTTGTTCCTGCCCAAGCATTTAGTTCCATTTCTGATTATTTGTAAAACCTAGTTTCCACTGGAGACAATTTGCATTTAATGTCAAATCCTGTTTTCTGGGAAAACTAAGAAAAATGTCATCAGTTTGTCATCTGCTGAATTTCCCCAGAGAGTGGTAAAGGTTAATACCAGAGCTTTCTTGCATATGGTAAAGGCCCTTAAATTTCCAGGGCCCAGTTGTTCAAAGCATCGTTAGCTTAACGAGCTCGTTAAGGGTCATTTCGTTAACTGTTTTAGCGGATTCAATATACAATATTCTGAAATTTTTTGCTGAAAAAATGTGAGTAGCTTTTGCACTGCAAAAGCTACTCACATTTTGTCAGCAAAAAATTTCAGCATATTTGCGTATCACTTGATTTCAATTGTAACGAATCGTTAACTAACGACATCGTTAGCTTTGAACAACAGGGCCCAGCACTTTATTCTATACATTTTTAGCCTAAATTTTGCTTTTTATACCCCACCACATGATAGTGGTGGAGCATTATGGTATCACATTGGGTCGTCCATATGTCTGTCTGTGACTGTCTGTTGTCCATCTGTAAGTATTTTCGTTTCTGGACTATACTTTGAGTAAATGTCAATGGATTTTCACCAAACATGGTATGTGCATAGATATTGTGGATATTTGGTTTGGGATTGCTAATTGGCTAATTTCATCAATTTTTACAGTTACTGCCTGAGACATGCCCATATTTTTGTTTCAGGACGATAACTTGAGTAAATGTCAATGGATTGTCACCAAACTTGGTATGTGCATTGATATGGGATTGAGCAAATTTTGTCAATATTTGACAGAATTATCTGCCTATGACAAGATTATGGCGGGGTATTATCCTTTCATGTTTTTACTATGCAGTTGTTTCTTAAAATACATGTACCTGGTAAAATGACAAACAGTGTAGACCCTGACCAGACTGTTTGTATATGCCATTTTGTCAGAAACTTTGGTTTACCAAATTTTAGGACATTTACCATACACATGTAATTGGTCTATTTTTTCAGGTCGATATTTTGATGAAATCTCACAAGACACGGGCAAATATTGTTTTGGTGTTGACGACACATTAAAAGCCTTGGAGATGGGCGCAGTTGATACTCTCATTGTCTGGGAAAACCTAGATGTTACAAGATATGTGCTCAAAAATCATTCAACAGACGGTATGTATCTGTCAAAAGAACCAGGGCCCAGTTGTTCAAAGCATTATTGGCTTGATGAGCTCGTTAGTGGTCAAAATGTTAAGTGTGCTAGTAAGTACAATATCTAATTTACAGGTATTTTTGCTGAAAAAATGTGAGTAGCTTTTGCAAATGCAAAAGCTACTCACATTTTTTTCAGCAAAAATAATAGCATGTATGCCATATTTAATGATCAAAGTTTAACAATACGTTAACTTACAACATCGTTAGTTTTGAACAACTGGGCCCAGAAATGTAGCCTATTTGGCCAGGGTACATAGCTCTAGATAAGGCACTTTTTTTCAGCCAAAAAATATTGATATTTTACTTATTCCTCCACAAAAACATATATTGATAGTACTTATTACAAGCGCCTCAATGAGGTACTTCTAATGAGTACTAACAACATATCTTGTGGAGAAATAAGAAAACTGTTTACCCGATACCCCTTTTTTATTTGGAGCTATGATGGTAGGCTGGTAAATCAGGGCCCGGTTGTTCAAAGCGTCGTTAGCTTAACGAGCTCGTTAAGGGTCATTTCGTTAACTGTTTTAGCAGATTCAATGTACAATATTCTAATATTTTTTGCTGAAAAAATATGAGTAGCTTTTGCAGTGCAAAAGCTACTCACATTTTTTCAGCAAAAAATTTCAGCATATTTGCGTATCACTCAATTTAAATTTTAACGAATCGTTAACTAACGACGTCGTTAGCTTTGAACAACTGGGCCCAGATCTACAGCAGTAGCAAATACAGAGGCAGCTTAGCTGGCTCTGTGTGTGTGTGTATGTGTGTGTGTGTCTATGTATGTGTGTGTGTGTGTTTATGTGGTGTGTGTTTGGTGTGTGTGAGTTTTCAGATTTAGGGCCATCTGATACGCTGTTCACTAGTGTTGGTTTTAAAAGCATAGTTGATTTATGGTATAAAATAAACGGGTGGCGAACAAAGAGATATCACTTCCTTAATCAGATAAAATGACTACATAATTTTTAGTCTCCCAAATAACAATTCTACGACTCTTAGTATTTTAACACTTAGCATGCTGGGTAAAAATAGCAGCACTGAGCAGGCAACATGTTGAAATATTTTTCTTATTTTTCCCAGCATGCTGGGTAAAAATAGCAGCACTAAGCAGGCACATGTTGAAATATTTTTCTTATTTTTCCCAGAATAAAGGATTTGACATTTCGTTAGGAGACAGTTTGCATGAAATGTAAGGGGAGTGGATACACTTTCCCAGTTTGATCACGGTCTGCACTGTTTGCTTATGCCGTTTTGTCAGGAACTTTTATGTACAAAACTTGAGGACATCTACAGTAATATGAATTTCTTTCCTTTTCAGTTGAAAATATTTTATTCTTACGGCCAGAACAAGAAAAAGATAAAACACATTTCCTCGACAAAGATGTGAGTTCAGACTTTTTTCTCATGTTTATTTTTTTGCTTCAACCATGCAAAGTGTACAGTCGAAGTTCAATGGCTCGAACATCTTTGGGACCATAAAAAATTGTTTGAGACATGGTTGGTTCGAGCCATTGAGGGTTAATTATGGTGCCAAGTCAGGAAGCATATGGCGATAATTTAGGTTTTTTTTTTTTTTAGAATCGCCTACACAACATACAATTTCATGATAAAATAAGAACATTTCCCTAAATATTTGTTTTCTTGAGCTATCAGAAGAACTTTGTAGGGACTCAAAAACGAGTTCGAATTAGCCATGGTAAACGAGCCATGGGTGTTCGAGCTATCGAGGTTCGACTGTATATTGTAATTGTACAGTTGTGAAGTAAATCTGTAAAGGTTGCCCTTGGAAATAACGCATAATAGAACAAATGGTTTCATTGAGAGTATTCGTATGGCAGCATTATAATTTGCAGAGCTGTATATGCCCCTCACCCCACAATTGCAAGCACCTGCTTAAGTGGAACGATTTTTCAGGATAGCAGAATGGGCTTAATGATCCAAAAGAAGCCGGAATACCATGAGGAAACCAGCTTGGATCCAGGTATTAACAGTGTTGATCTGATTAGTTTCCATATTTGCCTGGTCTTCACTGTTAGCATTCCCAGTATGAGGGCCATGCAGGTTTATATAAAAAGTTGTAAGTTAATATACATGTAGGGTTTTTTTTTACTGAATTCTAAAGACTTGTGATGACTAGGAGAAGTATTCCACTTTTGCTGAGGTTGAATGCACACAGCATCATTATGAAAGCCATGGCTGACCATTCAACTGTCTCGTAATAACTAATACACCACAATCTCTTTATAACACTGCTGTTGGGGTCCATAGCATAATCCGTGTTAGTTAAACAACCGTGTTATATCCAGACAAAAATGTATAGATTATATTGAAAAATGACCATTTATGGTCATTTTTCAATATAATCAAAACATTTTTGGGATCCATCATTGATCATTGAACCGTGTTATATCCAAAACTGTGTTATAATGAACCATGTTATAAAGAGGTTGTAGTGTAACATCACCCATACCACTGTTGCAGTAGTTACATGCTAACAAGATAACTCATACATGTTTAAATCTGGTCTCAGTACCTTTATAAAGCATAAAAACCAGATTAGATTAGACAGAGGAGAATCCCAACTTGTCCTCATAACTTGGTGGATATTGATCTAGTCATTCTGCCCCTTCTGCTGATTCAAGAAGGGCAGTTGTCAGTTACTAGTGAGAGTGTGTGTGCACAAGTATTGGTTAACCGCTTAGAGGACTAAACCTGCCAAGGAAAGGTGTGAGTATCTTAACTGACTGGGTCAACATGACCTTAAAAGTGTTGATGGGCCATAAGACTCTTAACTCAAATTAACCCTTGTTAGCCTTGATTTATTTTCCTGTCAAGATGTTATTGTACTTTATATCATTCACAGACTGGTGTAGAATTGGAGTTATCGGATTCAATGCCTTTATTGGAATGGTTTGCTAATAACTACAAAAACTTTGGTGCAACATTAGAAATCATCACAGACAAGTCACAGGAAGGAGCCCAGTTTGTAAAAGGCTTTGGAGGAATTGGAGGTACGGTGTCATAATACCATTAAGGGAAATGGATACACAGGGTTCACACAGGCTTGAAAAGCACTTGAAAATGAAGGGGTGTATGGAAAAGTCCTTGAAAATGAATTTTGTCTTGAAAAGTACTTGAAAATCACTGAGTTTCAAAAAGTGTTTGGATTTCAGTATTTTCTGTCAATGGTGACCTGGGTTTCCATAAAACAACTAAAATGGGCAGAATCCTGAAATCACTTTTTCCGCATTTTTAACTTTAGACATTTTTTGAGTTCTAATACTGCAGAAGCGTACAGGGAGTAGGTACATTGTCCCCGTAACTCCTACCACAGTTTTAAGTGAACTTGGACATTTTTTGAGTTCTAATATTTGTATAGGGAGTAGGTACCTTGTCCCCTTAACTCCTCCCACAGTTTTTGGTCGATCCTTTTGAAACTTTACATGGGCTTTTATGATGGCCTGAAGATATGCATGTGGATTTTTCAGAATCCTGAAATAATTTTTTATCACTTTTTCTGCATTTTTAACTTAGACATTTTTTGAGTTCTAATGTTACAGAAGTGTATAGGGAGTAGGTATCTTGTCCCCTTAACTCCTCCCACGGTTTTTGGCCGATCCTTTTGAAACTTTACATGGGCTTTTAGGATGGCCTGAAGATATACATGTGTTTTTTTTTTTCAGAATCCTGAAATAATTTTTTATCACTTTTCCGCATTTTTAACTTAGACATTTTTCTGAGTTCTAATACTACAGAAGCGTACAGGGAGTAGGTACATTGTCCCCGTAACTCCTACCAGAGTTTTAAGCCAATCCTTTTGAAACTTAAAGGTGCTTTAAGGATGGTCTGAAGATATGCATGTGTTTTTTTCAGAATCCTGAAATTATTTTTTATCACTGGTTTCCTGCTTCAATACTTAGGTAAGTGATACAGGACCAATGGTCCTATGGTTAACTTACCCATTTTTAACAGCTCAAATGAAAAATAAGGTGGGGGACATAAATTCCCTATGGAATTTGCTTGTTTCCTCTGTTTCTTCACTTTCATTCCTGTTCCTCTTTCTTCCCTGGCCCTCTCTTTCATCTCCTCTACTATCTCTTCTATATCTTTTCTCCCTTTCTCTGGGAGACGACACAAAATGACCCACAAGGGTTGACATGTCGTTAAACTCCAACACAATCAAAGCTCCAGATAAGGCACTTTTTTTTGCAACCAAAAACTACTTGTATTTTCTTATTTCTCCACGAAAACATGTTATGGGAGTGCATTAGAAGCGCCTCACTGAGGTGCTTCTAATGAGCACCCACAGCATATGTTTTTGTGGAGAAATAAGAAGACTGTTTACCTGATACCTCTCTTATCTGGAGCTGTGGACCTATAAGGTAAATTGTTCATTTTTATTTTCCAGGAATATTGCGGTACCAAGTGGACTTCCAAATTCTAGATCCCCAGCTGGATGGATTTGATGATTTGAACTTGGATGACTATTAAGTAGATGAACTTCTGCATTTGGGTCGAGACAAAAATGAAAAAACGAGTGTTGGTCAGATGTAATTGTGAATATTCTGATGAGGGAGGAAAACGCAAAATTATGGGAAAGTGATACTGGGACTTCCAAATGAAAATCTTTCTATTGCCAGTTTCTGGAAAGCTTATACATGTAGTTACCTTTGTTAACACTTAACCCTTCTCTTGCTGAACACAACATGCCCTGTCTTAGCAAACAGTGTAGGTCCAGATCAGTTGATCTGGATCTGCACTGTTTGTCATTAAATATGTGAATTTCTATCAAAAGCCCAGATCAAGTAATCTGATTGGCTGGAAATTATAAGTGGGCATGGCATCTTAATTTATTCAGCAAGGGAAGGGTTAAAGGGCCATTCAGGATTGAAGCTGACTACATTTTAATTTATTTTTTCTGAGAAAGCCAGGCTTAACATATGAATTTTCTGCCTAGCAGATTATTCATCTGAAATGATGAGCCTTATTTTCTTGAAGAGAAAAAAAAAATAGGGAAAAAATTAGACTGTTGTGAAAATTAAACACTTTAACCCTCAAAGCGTTGAAGCAAAATTGTAGCTGACAATATTCTGATTTTTTTTTTATTATTATTATTATTATTTTTTCAGAGAAAATAAGACTTGGCATTTCTTGTGAATCATCTGCTAGGCAAAGGATGCAAGAAATTTCAAGCCCTCTTTTCTCTGAAAAAAAAAAAAAAAAATAAAATATCAAAATGTCGTCTGCTGCAGTTGTGGATAGCACTTTAAGAGGTAAGCAGGCCTCCTAGCGAAACCTATAAAACCTATAATAACCTATAATTTTGTGTCAAACCTATCAAACCTTTATTTTGTTCATAAAACCTATAAAAAGCCTGTATTTTCATGAAAAAACCTATATTTTTCACTTTTTGAACCTTCTCGCGACTCAACCCTAACTTTTCTTCAAAATGCCCTACTATTTTTACTTTTTAGTCCCAAAAAAGTGATGAAAACTGTCAAGAAATTGTATTTTTTTCCTTGCTTGCTTCGCTCGCTCAAACTATGTAAAATTCAGATCAACTTTATCTGAATAATTGTGGTGCAAAAATTCATCAAATATTTTTTCTTCAGTTTTTAATCTCTATGTGAGTTTGGAAGAACCTTTTTTTAACCTATATTTTTTATTGAAAAACCTGTAAATAACCTATATTTTGAGTAAGAAGAACCTACATAAAAACCTATATTTTCAAAGTGGGCCACTAGGAGGCCTGGGTAAGGGTTATCTGGTAGGTCAAAGCCAAAGCATATACTGTAGCTACACATTAGAAATGCCTCATTGAGGCAGTACATGACGTAATTCTAATAGTATGTTTTGTAAAAAAAAAAACAACAACGAAAACTCTCCCAAATTGTCACCTCATGATTAGTGAGCTTTGGTGCAAATTGATTCCTACCTCTCTATCATTTTTTTTTTTTTTTTTTTTTGTTCAGGTTTTCAGATAAAGAATATTCAGAGGATTTATACACCCATCCCCCTAACTTGAAAAAATGTGTTCATAGCTCCAGTTAAAGGGGGATTTCCATAAATATTTTTCTTATTTCTTTAAAAAAACACATGCTTTGGGTACTCATTAGAAGCACCTCAGGGAGGTGCTTCTAATGAGTCCACACAGCGTGTATTTTTGCGAAGAGATAAGAAAAAACAGACATTTTTCAGTTGAGAAATTGTCTTATCTGGAGCTATGAGTCATATGTTCTTTGATCTTCATAACTATAGATAACTATAGATCTACAGTAGTGGGACATTGTTGCAAGTTTATTATGGATCATCAGTTGATGAAAGTGACCAGTGATCAATAAAACAATGGACTCAAATCTATTTGAGAACATAGTGTCAGAGAGCAATTCTTATGTCACTGGGATCACCAAAGTACATGCCAGATATTACTTTGAAGTCATATAAGATATTCTTTAATAATGAATTTTTGTTGTTGTTGTTTCTTTTTTTAAGGAACTTAAACAGGAGACTTGTTCAGGAGGAGTATTCGATGATAATTCTGTGATAATTTTCTCAATATCTCTATAAAAAATACATGTTGAGTGCTCAATGAGGCATTTCTAATGTGTACCCATAATATTTGTTTTAAAGGAGAAGTAAAAAAACTACCCCAGAATCATGACTAAATACTCCTGCTTAACAAGCCGGGCTCCTTAGCAGAGTTAGTAGCGTGCTGACTGCAGATCCAGGATTGAAAGTTCAAAGCTCCAGCTCGTCTGCATAACTACTGTGGAGATTGATCATTTTACCACCAACTCCAGTTTTCAGCTCCATTACTGATTAGCTGTAACACACATATCTAACTTTTGGCATACATTTCCTTGATAAAAGCTAGGCTCCATAGCGCAGTCCTTAGCATGTCTGAACAAGGGTCGCAAGTTGGAATCCAGCTCTGCCACATAACTTTTGTGGAGATCGATTATGAAATTATTTCTATGGTCTTCCTCCTGCCACAGATTAAATATGCAGCTGTAAGTTAATGTTGAAAATAAGTGCACAGAGTACTAATTAACAGCTTAGAGACCTAAGCCTTCCCAAGAAAAGTGTGGGTAGGTTTAATGACCAGCTGGACACGACCATAACTGTGTTGACGGGGTCGTAAAACTCCTTTGATCAAAACGGGCTCAAAAACAATGCAGTGTCATTTTATAATGGTGAGCGGCATAATCATTGCCATTTTTTACATCCCCCAATGTATATCTTCATTTCTGATTAACTGTATCATAGCTCTTGATAAGATGCTTTTTTGAGTCCAATAGTATTGATATTTCTTATTTCTCCACGAAAGCATATGTTGTGGGTACTCATTAGAAGTGCCTCAGTACCCACAACATATGCTTTTGTGGAGAAATAAGAAAAATATTTACCTGATACCCACTCTTATCTAGACCTATGTGTATGATTATGTTATCAAACCTGACATACTCTATACATGTAGCTCTAGATAAAAGGAGTATCCAGATAAATGGTTTATTTTCTTTCAAAAAAAACAACAACAGGGCCCAGTTATTCAAAGCATCGTTAGCTTAACGAGCTCATTAAGGGTCATTTTGTTAACTGTTTTACCAGATTCAATATACAATATTATGATATTTTTTGCTGAAAAAATGTGAGTAGCTTTTGCACTGCAAAAGCTACTCACATTTTTTCAGCAAAAAATTTCAGCATATTCACGTATCACTCGATGTAAATTTTAACGACATCGTTAGCTTTGAACAACTGGGCCCTGTATTTGATCTAATTACCGCACTGTGTGCTTAGGTTTTTCAAAATTATTGACAAGACGTTAAGTAAAATAACCACCTAATAAGGCGTGCGTGAAGAAAAAATCAGCATTTCATGAGAGAATTATTTTTAGGTGCTGTTGCAGTATTTTTATGATTAAGTACTAAAAGCATATGTTGTTGGTTCTCATTTGAATTGCCTCGACAATTTGAGGCAATTC
This sequence comes from Anodontia alba, assembly GCA_964016985.1. Classification (NCBI taxonomy): domain Eukaryota; kingdom Metazoa; phylum Mollusca; class Bivalvia; order Lucinida; family Lucinidae; genus Anodontia; species Anodontia alba. The sequence continues at coordinate 149,169,104 of OZ024821.1, forward strand.
AAATGAGTACCTAGAACATATGCTTTTATAAAGAAGTAGATAAAAGCACACCAGCTGTAATCTGAAGACTAGGAAATTGCTTGATCGTGCGCTTACAGGGATATGTACAGTGATTAGGTTAAATACGGTACATAGTGGGTATCATATCATGTATCATAATCGGATTTTGATTAATGTGGAGGGACAGGGGCAATATCCACATCAGTGAGCCCCCTTCCAGATAGCTGGCTTGCTGCATGCATGGCAGATCTCGCACTAGATCTCCAGGTATGTCTATCACGAGGGTTGATAGCCGAGAGCTTCCACTCTCTGCAATCCCTCTCTGTCAGCTGCTTCCATGTCATCTTGGGCCTCCCAGGCCCATGCTTTCCCTCAACCTGTATGTGAAAGGCTGTCTTTTCTGCACCACTGGAGCGTTCCACATGTCCATACAAGCGGAGCCATCTCTCCTTCAGAGTGAGGTCCAGATCCTCACTGCCAAGCCACGCAAGTAGCTCATTGGACCTGGTGGTGACAATCTGACATTGCAGATCTGTCTGATCATTGCCCTGTCATTTCGCTGCAGACGCTGGAGGTTTGGCTTTGTCAGTGGCCAAGTCTCACTTGGAGCATTGCTCTCCGCACACAAAAGCTGTACACAGGCCATGTTTCTTGAAAGAGAGGTGGTGTGAAGAGAGAACTGGTAGCAGATCCTTGAACTTCTTCCAGGCGGTTTTCACACGTGTTGTGGTTGAAAGTTCACAGCCACCTGCTGTCTCCTAGCAAAAGGAAGCTACCACCTCCAGCTTGTCAGGTCCGACCTGCACTTTCTCTGTGGTCTGCCGTCCAGAGAGCGTGCAGTTCCCTGGCACAATGTACATCTGTATTCAGGGTCCTTTGTCAAGCGCTTGAGCCCACTGCATTTCTTGTGCACCCAGTGCTTACAGCCGTTGCAGAAGATGCTGTTGCTGCCCACTCCAGTGCGACAGACAGCATATGGAAACTCTCCTGAACTCTGCAGGAGGTCCAGACCCGTACCGCAGATCATGATCTTCATCTTTCCTGCATTTGAGCCGGCCTCGGTGGCTCAGTTGGATGTGCCGTCCGACTGGAGACCAGGAGGTCGCGGGTTCAACCCCCGCCGAGGTCGGCAACATTTTTTCGTGGAGATTGATCATGAAATATTTTCTATGGTCATTCTCTCCCTTCCGCTGATTCAAGAAGGGCAGTTGTCAGTTTCTGGCAAAAGAATGTGCACAATACTGGTTATCCGCATAGAGGACTAAGCCTGCCCAGTAAACGTGTGGTTAGGTAAAGTGACCGCGCTCGACATGACCCCGGGGTGGTCGGGTGGTGCGAAGGTGCTGTGTATCTTACATCACCGGGGCGTCCAACTGATATTGGCTTACAGTTGGGCAAGGCCTGCTATCCTTGTAGTGGGTAAGGGTAGAGGGGGAATGTTTTTATTTCTTCTGTTTCTTCACTTTCATTCCTGTTCCTCTTTCTTCCCTGTCCCTCTCTTTCATCTCCTCTACTCTCTCTTCTATCTCTTTTCTCCCTTTCTCTGGGAGACGACACAAAATGACCCTCAAGGGTTGACGTGTCGTTAAACCCCAACACAATCAAAATCGACATGACCCCATTGGGTTGACTGGGCCGTAAAACCTCAACACAAACAAACTTTCCTGCATTTACTCTCAGTCCTTTCTTCTCCATTGCTTCTTTCCAAGTCAAGAGCCTCCTGACACATTTCTCGAGTGATTCAGTGATGATAACAAGGTCATTGGCATAGAGGTTTTGCCAGGGGACCCCAGAGCAGAACTCATTAAAAGTGCATTGACAAATTGCTGCTATAAGAACCTTAATGGAGAAATAAGAAAATATCAACACACAATATACAAGTAAAAAAAAAAGTCTTGTCTGGACCTGGACCTGTGATACAGGTCCTCCCCGATATGAGCTCAGTCCAGCCAAAGCATCAAAGCATATACTATATGCATAGCTCCAGATAAGAGGGATATCCACGTAATAGTTATCTTATTTCTCCACAAAAACCTATGTTGTGGATACATATGCTTTCCTGAATAAATTAGAAAAATATTATCACTGTTCAGTGAAAAAAAAAGTGCCTTATCTGGAGCTATTACATTACACAGGTACACATTAGAATCTCCTCACTGAGGTAGTTCTATTGATATGTTCAGCTTAGCTATAGATTAGGCCTGTTTTCCACTGAAAATACCAATATATTTCATATTTCTCCATGAAAACGTATGTTGTAGGTACTCATTAGAAGCTCCTCATTAAGGCATTTCTAATGAGTTCCCACCATATATGTTGGTTCAGCATATATTTTGATAGAAAAAAAAAAAATACAAAATAACGGAAATTCTCAGAATGCCTTAGCCCTTAAAGCGCCAATCACAACTATTGTCGTCTGCTTTGTCTTCTGCTGGTTACTTTAAAAGTCACTTCTGCAAACAGTGTGGACCCAGATCAGACTGCTCCTTTAGGAGCAGTCTGATCTGGATCCACACTGTTTGCCTATACGCAAAATGTAAGTTTGAAAAGTTTGCAAGAAGATGCAGCAGATGACATAAGCAGACATTTTCAGATGCAGATTTTCTTGGCGCTTTAAGGGTTAACTCCTTATCATACTTGTCCAAAAATTTAAACCAGTCTTATTTCAGGGTTGATGAATTATCAAATTTTATCACTTGTACAACCAAGATCACTTCCCAAAAATTCACATTTTTCTTATTTCTCAAAGAAACCACCTATTATGGTTACTCATTAGAAGTGCATTGTCGAGGTGCTTCTAATGAGTATCTACAGCATGAGGCACTTCTAATGAGTACCAACAACAATATGTTGTCTTCGAGAAATAAAAAAAATATATATCTTCTAATCTAGATACTCTTCTTAGCTAGAACTATGAAGTCCTTGTCCCAGGACAAGTAATTTGAAATTTCTTACTTGTCTTTAGGGAAATAATACAAGTTGGACAAGACAGGCATGGTATATACACAGCCCTGCTTATTTACATAATTGGCCTGACCTATTTACGATCACCACTCACTTCTCTACATAATCATTATTGAGGATGATGCACTGTGTCCAAGGATGTCTAAGGGTTGAATGTGACTTTTGTCGGGTGAGGCAGAAATTTGAACCTTTGACACTTCTCAGCATTGGCTACAAGTCGAGAGCAATGTACCCTGACACTGTCATGTTGGAGCGTCTTTTTGCAATGATAGCATGACATAAATTGTTCATGACATGGACTAGTAATATCCAGTAATAGTTTGGCCATGTGGCAGAAAATCAGCAAGCAAGATACCCATGGTGTCCCAAAAGGTTGTTGCCATGACTGCCAGCCAGTGGGATGAGAAGCACCGTAGCCAGTCCACTGATTTACTTTGGTTTTTTTTTTGGTTTCTGGACTGTAGTGGTGAACCCATATTTCTTTGCCAGGAACTGTTATCTTAACTTTTGCCAGTCTAAATAAAGATACCACGCTCACTTCCAATTTTCATCAAGTCAGATTACTTGATCCAGGTTGTTGATACCAATTCACATTCTTAATGACAAACAGTGCAGATCCAGATCAGTTGGCTTCTTCAGAAGCCAACTGATCTTGATCTACAGTATTTGCAAATGCGGGGCATATCCGGGTTCAGCCGGACTAGGGTTATTAAAATAGTCAGCATCATGATTGTATTGTGCCAAAAGTGCTTGGCACATTGAAACAAGCACTGCTTTCTAGTCGGAGAGATTTCAGGGTATGAACAACCCCAAGTTTCTATCAGAATAGGAATATCGTTAGCGGAGTGGTTAGTGTTCCCACGTTCAGATCATGAGGTCTCACGCTAGAATCATGCTAGAGGTGGAATTCAGCTCATGACTACTGTACTGTGCTTCACTGCATAGAGCCTTTCATTATCATCCTCCTGTGGTCTCGATATGACTTAAATAATGTTGAAAGGGATGTAAAACATCAAATCATCATCTATCAGAATGGAAATTTGGCACTTAAACATTGGGTAATGTACATCAACCTCAGTGGTGATTATGTGGAGAAAGAAGGTAGGTTAGGCAGGATTGTCTCCTTAGCGCAAAAAGTAAAAAAAAAATCCTTACATATTTTAATCTTTAACACTCCTTGGGTATATTCAGCAGACAACATATTGATGATATTCTTCTGAGTTTTCCCTCACTTGGGGCATCCAACTGATTACAGTTGGGCAAGGCTTGGTATCCTTGTAACAGGTAGCGGTAGAGGGGAATGTTTTTATTTCTTCTGTGTCTTCCCTTTCATTCCTGTTTCTCTTTCTTCCCTGCCCATCTCCTTAGCTCTCATCTATCTCTTTTCTCCCTTTCTCTGGGAGATGACATAAAATGACCCACAAGGGTTGACGTGTCGTTAAACCCCAACACAGTCTGTGATTTTTCCCAGAAAACATGATTTGTCATTTCATGCAAATTCGAGACAATTTGCATGAAATGTCTAATCCTGTAATCTGGGAAAATAAGAAAAATATTTCAAAATGTCATCTGCTGAAAATTTTACCCAGAGTGCTTAAGCATTAATGGAGTAAATTGACTTTTCGCATTAAGGTGACAAGTTATGTAAAGAATGGCTCGTAACTACTTGTAAATGTGTCTGTAAAATAAATGGGGAATGAGTGGCAAACAGTCAGATCTTGATCAGATCCGGAGTTCCTGGGCTTCTAATATGGGTCCTCACTGTCTTCACTGATTGCTTGCACCAGTCTGTCTGAATAATTTGCATAAATACAATACATAGCTATAAAACTGATGCCCAAAGACGTGCTGCTCTACCTTCTGCAGATTTCTTCTTGCATTAACCCATTTATGCCGAATGAGCTCTTCTACAATCACTCTGGCCTGGTCCATTTCCAATATAAGGGGTCTGGATTTTATTGCCATGTTTTATAGAAATTCATGTATTTAATGCAAACAGTGCAGACCCTGAACAGACGCCACCTGTGGCATCTGATCTGTGTGTACACTGTTTGCCAATGTCTCATTTATGGGACGCTAGGCTTAAATGGGTTAAGTAAGTAGCACAGATATGACAGTGCCAGACTCCATAGCGCATTCAGTAGTGTGTTTGACTGCAGATTCAGGGGTTGGAAGTTCAAATCCTGGCTCAGCCTCATAACGTTCTTAGAGATTGATTATGATATCATTTCTCGGGCCATTCTTCCCCTTCCACTGATTCAAGAAGGGCAGTTTTCAGTTACTGGTGAAAGTATGTGCACAAATACTGATTAACTGCTTAGAGGACTAAGTCTGCCCAGCAAAAGTGTGGGGGTTAACTGACTGGCTAAACATAACCACAACAGTGTTGACTGGACTGCAAAACTACAACTTTCACACAAAATTGGGAAGAAATGTCAAGATGGGTACATATAAATGTGGCATAGCCACTGGTTTCTGCTCAATGTATACCGTATTTACCATATGTATTCGGACAGACAGGCCTGAGCAAACAGTTTAGACCCAGATGAGACGCCGCAGAACGCGGCGTCTCATCTGGGTCTACACTGTTTGCCACTAATCCAGCAATTTTTAGACACAACATCGGGCAGTAAATTGTACTGGTTCTAATTTTAGAACATATATGGTAAGGAGTTGGGGTGTCCGAATACTTAGGGTAAATACGGTATATACCTTTCCAGAGGACCTGTTGAGTGGTATTTCATGACAATTCTATAATTTCCCCCATTTTCCATAAAAGCGTATGTTGTTGGTCCTCATTAGAAGCGCCTCAGCGAGAATAAGAAAAATTATCCCAGAATTATCACAAAATACTCCTTAACAAGTCCTCTGCCTTTCACTTGCTTTCCTATTGAACAGTCATTATGGACTGTCATGTAGAACATACCTTAAGTGTTTTCACTTTTTATTTCTTAAAAGTGGAGAATGAATTGCTTTTTCCAGATTTACTTGGAAAGTCTTACTTTGTATATATTTATATATACACAATATGTATGTAAACTCCATCCATTGATTCCTTAAGGTTTTCTGTACACTTTTGTTCTGGATATTATCATGTTCCCAAAGTTATGGACATATAGCAGTAGCATTGTCTGTTGGTACATCTGCATTTTTGCTTGTATGAAGAGGTTATATATAGATGAATTTCATTTTTGTGAATTTTATTGACGTGTAAATGCTGGTAAATCACAAGCTGCATAAATCCCAAATGGCTTTATGCTACATTTATGAGTTATTCACTGGCATTTACACATTGATAAAATACACAAAAATAAAATTCTCTTTTTTTATAATTCTGCCTTGATCATATTTACATTGAAAATTTGGGTAAAATAGTTCATTTTAGAAATTTCCGCAGTGTAAAAAGTTCAGTGATTCCTGCATATTGGATAAATGACTTCTTTATATTGCTCTCTGCCAATCAAATTGCACAAAATAATTAAGTTGGAATTATTTTGAAATGATTTGTTCATTCCAAATGTACCTCAGAATAAGCTTATGCATTACATACAACACGTTGATCCTTAGCTTGAAGTTCAAGGTCTTACTAGAATGTTGACCTAGTTACCTGCATTACTCATTGTCAGTAGTTTGTGTCTGGCTTATAATTTTGTAATACATGAAGGAATTTTGAAATGATGTCACTGATATAAACACCATAACAAGGTCGGTCATAGGTCATGCGAAACATGGACTCCCTGTAATGGTCATAGTCAACATGCACTTGTGTCTTGCTCATGACTTTGTAATGAAGAAATTTTGAAATAGTTTGACACAATACAGAAGACCTATGTTGCATCAGATCTCAAAAACACCATAGACATTTGTGGCATCCCTTCTAATACATCTCTTTTTCATTTATTTTATTTTTGCAATTATTTATTTATTGTCATTATTGCAGTATTCTATGCTTATATGTGAAGTCAACAATTATGCTTCTGTTTCATAGCTCCAGGTCAGAAGGGTTTCCATGTAATATTTCTTCTTATTTCTTCATGAAAACATACATTATGGGTACTCATTAGAAGCACCTTGGTAAATATATGTACCCACAACATGCATTTACATGGAGAAAAATATTAGCTTTGTTTGTTTTGTTTTTTTTGTTTTTTTTTTTCAGTTGGAAAAAGCCCCTTATATGCTAATTGTTTGCATTACTACATGCCTTGTAACCAAGACCAGGGCTTCATGAGAAAAAAACTGTTTACAGTAAGAATGAAAAAGAGTAAAAAAAAAAAAAAAGAAAAACATTACTAAAACCAAGGAGTTTGTCTGTTTTAACATTTTCAACCCAAAATAACTTTTTCCATCTCTGAATTTGGATTCGGCAATTGTCTCAAAAGAGGGCTGTCAGACAAGAAAAAATAGCCATTACCCCAGTCAGCATTCTACGTAAATCTATATCGAGCCGTCATCGGCCCGTCAGGGTAGCTGACGGGCCGATGACGGCCCGATGTAGATTTACGTAGAATGCTAGCTGGGTACTACTCTAGGCAAATTACAGAGGACATAATAGTTTTTACTTATATTCCCCAGAAAATAAACTGACCTTTCATGCATGGTTGAATGTTTCTGCAGAGAAGTATGATTTTTTGTTTCTAATATCCCTCGTATCTAGAGCTATGATAAATTGCTGTATTACCATAAGAAGCGTCCAGATGGCCGAGTGGTTAGCACTAACAACTTCAGATCACGATGTCCCAGGTTAGAGCTGGCCCCACAGCGCAGTTGATAGTGCATCTGACTGCACGTATAGGTGTCGTAAGTTTGAATCCCAGCTCAGCCACATAATGTGGAGATTGACCTTTCTGTAGTCATTGTCCCCCTCCTGCTGATTCAAGAGGGGCAGATGTCAGTTTCTGGTGAAAGAATGTGCACAATACTAGTAAACCATTTAGAGGACTAAGCCTGCCCAGTAAAAGTGTGGTTAGGTAAACTGACCAAGCTCGACATGACCCCCTCCCCCAACCCCTCCCCCCAGTGGGTGATCGGGTGGTGCGAAGGTGCTGTGTATCTTACATCACTGGGGCGTCCAACTGATATTGGCTTACAGTTGGGCAAGGCCTGCTATCCTTGTAGTGGGTAAGGGTAGAGGGGGAATGTTTTTATTTCTTCTGTTTCTTCACTTTCATTCCTGTTCCTCTTTCTTCCCTGTCCCTCTCTTTCATCTCCTCTACTCTCTCTTCTATCTCTTTTCTCCCTTTCTCTGGGAGACGACACAAAATGACCCTCAAGGGTTGACGTGTCGTTAAACCCCAACACAATCAATCAATCGACATGACCCCATTGAGTTGACTGGGCCGTAAAACCTCGACACAAACCAACAAAAGATATGTACACAAAGTACTGGTTCATCACTTGCAGACTAAGCCTGCTCAGGAAAAGATTAGTGTGAGTATGTTAACTGGCCGGCTTGACATGACCTTAACAGTGTTGACTGGGCCTTAAAACTCCAACAAACAATTCTGACATTGTTAATTGTTACTCTAAATATAAAAAAAAATTCAACTAGTTCTTTTGCCTACTTGATGTACAGTGCTGGGAAAATTCCAGCCAGTATAGACCCATCCTTATTAAACTGCTCTTATGAGGCAGATTGATGAGGGTCAGCAGTGTTTGCTCAGGTCTGTCCATACATTTGAAGTAGAGATATGTAATTAATGGATGGTGTTTATGTCAAGTTTTTAGGGGAAAGGATACACTGTCAAGAGATAATAACTGTCAAAACAGTTTTTGCCTCCCCTCTGAAAAGGGATCTACTCTTAAAGGAAAGAATTTGCTGGGAGCAAATTTTTTCTTTTAGAGTAGATCCCAAAGGGAGCAAATTCTTTTCTTTTAGAGTAGATCCCAAAAGGAGCTGGCCTCAGTGGCTCAGTTGGATGCGCCGTCCGAGTGGAGACCAGGAGGTCGCAGGTTCAACCCCCGCTGAGGTCGGCAGCATTCTTTCGTGGAGATTGACCATGAAATGTTTTCTACGGTCATTCTCTCCCTTCCGCTGATTCAAGAAGGGCAGTTGTCAGTTTCTGGCGAAAGAATGTGCACAATACTGGTTAACCGCTAAGAGGACTAAGCCTGCCCAGTAAACGTGTGGTTAGGTAAACTGATCGCGCTCGACATGACCCCATTGGGTTGACTGGGCTGTAAAACCTCAAATCAAACAAAGATCCCAAAGGGAGCAAATTCTTTTCTTTTAGAGTAGACCCTAAAGGCAGCAAATTCTTTTCTTTTCGAGTAGATCCCATCTCAGAAGTGATTAGATGTGAGTAAATAGAAAGTCACTTAAATTTCTCCTATGTCAATCAAAGGGCTGAATAGCCCTGAAATGACAGATTCTATGAAAAACTAATAAATTCCCGGTATCATTCTGTTCTCCATTTAAGTTTGTGAGACGCTTCTTCGTCGAAAAAAAAACGAGCTATAGCGAACAACAAAGGCGCTGATCAGCCTGCGCATGCTGATCTGCGCCTTTGTTGTTCACACATATATTAAGGCGGGTTTTCTCAGCGACTCTCGCCATAGATCAAGCATAAATTGCACTACTTTTGTATGGACAGCTCTTCAATGGCGTACTAATATACACACATTGAAACATTGGGTCTACTTTTGTGCGCGGATAAATACGAAATTGAATAGTAGTCAAAGTCACTTTCTCTAAAACCATGCGTGGCAACGAAGAATGACAGATAGAATCTGTCATTAAAAATGGCGGAAAATCTACCAAGTGTATCCATTCACCTACTTGGGAGGCAGACCAACCTCATTTTCCTTTTTTTCCTTTTTCACTTTTCATTTCCAGTCTTTGATTAACATTTCCTTGAATATGTATGAACCTCATCAGTAGATGAGTAGCAACCTGTATTTACTCTAAATGGTGGGATACCAAAGCTGGTTACCACACTTGTAACATTTGGACAAGTCCATTTTACTACATTTTGGTTTGTCTAAAAGTTGATGGATGATAGCAAACAGTTTAGACCCTGATAATATGCAGCTTCCTGCAGTGTCTGATCATGATCTACACTGTTTGCACAGGTTTTTCTGTCCCAAAACATGTAACACTGGGTGAATACAGTATGTGAACAGTGAAGACTGATCATCCTGGGCATCTTGCAGCCTGCTCAGGGCCTTTCTTGTTACATTGATGCTGAACACTATCCAAAAATGTGACCTGAATCCTAAAAATGCCAAGTAAAATTGTAGCAGACAATGGAGTATTTTTTTAGCTCACCTGAGCTGAAAGCTCAAGGTGAGCTTTTGTGATCACTCACCGTCGGTCGGTCGTCGTCGTCCGTATGTCCGTCCGTCCGTCCGTCCACAATCTTTAAACAACATCTCCTAAACCACTGATTAGATTTTGACCAAACTTCACAGGAATGATCCTTGGTTGGTCCTCTTTCAAAGTTGTTCAAATGGTTCCGGTCCATTGCATATCTAGGTCACAGGAGCTAAAAATAGATTTTTTAACTAAAAACTTAAAAAATCTTCCTGTCAGAAACCACTGGACTAATTTCAATATAATTTTGCAGAAATGTTCCTTTGGTGATCCTCTACCAAGATTGTTCAAGCCATTTGGATTTGTCAAAAAACATGGCCGCCAGGGTGCGGGGCTTATTTTCCCTATGTATCTATATAGAAAACTTTAAAAATCATCTTGTCAGAAACCACTGGACCGATTTCAATGTAATTTTGCAGAAATGTTCCTTTGGTGATCCTCTACCAAGATTGTTCAAGCCATTTGGATTTGTCAAAAAACATGGCCACCAGGGGGCGGGGCTTATTTTCCCTATGTATCTATATATAAAACTTTAAAAATCTTCTTGTCAGAAACCACTGGACCGATTTCAATGTAATTTTGCAGAAATGTTCCTTTGGTGATCCTCTACCAAGATTGTTCAAGCCATTTGGATTTGTCAAAAAACATGGCCGCCAGGGGGCGGGGCTTATTTTCCCTATATATCTTTATAGAAAACTTTAAAAATCTTCTTGTCAGAAACCACTGGACCGATTTCAATATAATTTTGCAGAAATGTTCCTTTGGTGATCCTCTAACAAGATTGTTCAAGCCATTTGGATTCGTCAAAAAACATGGCTGCTAGGGGGCAGGGCTTATTTTCCCTATATATCTATATAGAAAACTTTAAAAATCTTCTTGTCCGAAACCACTGGACCGATTTCAATGTAATTTTGCAGAAATCTTCCTTTGGTGATCCTCTACCAAGATTGTTCAAACCATTTGGATTTGTCAAAAAACATGGCTGCTAGGGGGGGGGGGAACTTATTTTCCCTATATATCTATATAGAAAACTTTAAAAATCTTCTTGTCAGAAACAGCAGGGCTGATTTCCATATAATTTTGCAGAAATGTTCCTTTGGTGATCTTCTACCTAGATTGTTCAGGCCATTTGGATTCGTCAAAAAACATGGCCGCCAGGGGGCGGGGCTTATTTTCCCTATATATCTATATAGAAAACTTTAAAAATCTTCTTGTCCGAAACCACTGGACCGATTTCAATATAATTTTGCAAAAATGTTCCTTTAGTGATCCTCTACCAAGATTGTTCAAGCCATTTGGATTCGTCAAAAAACATGGCCGCCAGGGGGCGGGGCTTAATTTCCCTATATATCTATATAGAAAACTTTAAAAATCTTCTTGTCCGAAACCACTGGACCGATTTCCATATAATTTTGCAGAAATGTTCCTTTGGTGATTCTCTACCAAGATTGTTCAAGCCATTTCGATTAGTCAAAAAACATGGCCGCCAGGGGGCGGGGCTTATTTTCCCTATATATCTATATTGAAAAATGTAAAAATCTTCTTGTCCGAAACCCCTGGACCGATTTCCATATAATTTTGCAGAAATGTTCCTTTGGTGATCCTCTACCAAGATTGTTCAAGCCATTTGGATTTGTCAAAAACATGGCCACCAGAGGGCAGGGCTTATAATTTCCCTATATATCTATATAGAAAACTTTAAAAATCTTCTTGTCCGAAACCACTGGACCGACTTCAATATAATTTTGCAAAAATGTTCCTTTGGTGATCCTCTACCAAGATTGTTCAAGCCATTTGGATTCGTCAAAAAACATGGCTGCCAGGGGGTGGGGCTTATTTTCCCTATGTATCTATATAGAAAACTTTAAAAATCTTCTTGTCAGAACCACTGGACCGATTTCCATATAATTTTGTAGAAATGTTCCTTTAGTGATCCTCTACCAAGATTGTTCGAGTCATTTGGATTTGTCAAAAAACATGGCCGCCAGGGGGCAGGGCTTATTTTCCCTATATATAGAAAAATGTAAAAATCATCTTGTCCCAAACCACTGGACCGATTTCCATATAATTTTGCAGAAATGTTCTTTTGGTGATCCTTTACCAAGATTGGTCAAGCCGTTTGGATTTGTCAAAAAACATGGCCGCCAGGGGGTAGGGCTTATTTTCCCTATATATGTATCTATATAGAAAACTTTAAAAATCTTCTTGGCAGAAACCAATGGACCGATTTCAATATAACTTGGAAGGAATGTGTCTTTGGTCACCCTCTTCCAAGGTTGTTCAAGCCATCATGATTCGTCAAAAAATATGGCTGCAAGGGGGTGGGGCTTATTTTCCCTATATATCTATATAGAAAACTTGAAAAAAAATCTTCTTGTTTTCCCTATATATCTAAATAGAAAACTTTAAAAATCTTCTTGTCAGAAACCACTGAACAGATTTCAATATAACTTGGCAGGAATGTTCCTTTGGTGACCCTCTACCAAGTTTGTTCAGGCTGTCATGATTCGTCAAAAAACATGGCCGTTGGGGCGTAGGGCTTTATAGCTATATAAAACTTTTTAAACCACTGGACCAATTTCAATATAACTTGGCAGAAATGTTCCTTTGATGACCCTCTTTTAAGATTCAGTTCAAGTTGTCAAGATTTGTAAAAAAAACATGGCCGGGGGTGTGGTGGAGGGGGGTGGGGGTGGTTAGTGCTATAAAGTTTATACAAAAATCCTAGAGCAGTCAACTTGGCTGAAAACTTCAACAGTAAATATGCAAATCTGTTTGGTCAGGTGAGCGATATAGGACCATCATGGTCCTCTTGATGATTATTTTTTTAAAGAAAATGAGTCTTGATATTTCATGTCAATTAACAGACAATTTAACTGAAATTTAAGCCTTATTTTCTTGGAAAAATTATATTTCAAAGGCAGATGATTCACATGAAATGTCAAGCCTTAATAGAGATGTAAAACACCATATTGTCATCATCTGATCAGGTTGTACGGGAGCATAGGATAACAGTGGAATTCATTGTTCACGTGTGTGTGTGTATATATATATATATATACAGTCGACTCTCGTTATCTCGAATTCCAAGGGACCCTATGAAAGACTTCGAGATATCCGTACCTCGACATATCAGATTTTCAGAATTGAGGAAAACATAATTAGAACAACCACATTTAACGAATTTATATGTAATTGGACTCTTGACATTAGAGATATATTGAAAATATTGTGGAAAAGAGGAGAAATTACTCCTTAGGAGCAATTTCTCCTCTTTTCCACTGTATTTTTTACCTGTTAGATTTTCATGTTTAGGACAAGATTTTCACTTCGAGATAAGCGGGTATTCGAGATAAGCATGTTTGAGATAACGAGAGTCAATTGTATATATATATATTCAGAGGCAATAAAAAGTATACATTTTTTATTTTGGAATACTGGATTTTGTGTAATTTTTAGAGTTAAAATGTTCTCGTGGTAAAGAGTATTTCCAGTCAAAATATACTTCATAAAAGACAAATGCTATTCTGATCTTTGCAAATGTCTTGGAACAGATGTCTGTGCACAAAACCACAACATTATTGAATCCCTTCAAATGGCTTCAAACAATTATTTAAATTTCTCTCCATATCAAATTATCTTCCTTTGAAAAAAAAAAAAAATGTAGGGAATTAAAAATATATATTCAGAGGCAATAAAAAGTATACATTTTTTATTTTGGAATACTGGATTTTGTGTAATTTTTAGAGTTAAAATGTTCTCGTGGTAAAGAGTATTTCCAGTCAAAATATACTTCATAAAAGACAAATGCTATTCTGATCTTTGCAAATGTCTTGGAACAGATGTCTGTGCGCAAAACCACAACATTATTGAATCCCTTCAAAAGGCTTCAAACAATTATTTAAATTTCTCTCCATATCAAATTATCTTCCTTTGAATAAAAAAAAAATGTAGGGAATTAAAAGAGCCTCTGTCTCAGCTGGTGTTGAACATTTTCACTTGGAAGTTTTGCGAACTTATTGCTTGGCTCAGTGTCTTTTTGCTAAATCAACAGGACAGTCCTTAAAATTAATTATTGAAAATAAAATTGTTAATGACAGTCCCATAGAAACTTAGTGCATTCTATCATGAGAGGAATGCAAAGATCAAAAACATCATTTTCTTAGCGCAAAAATTGACACTCTAAACTGTGATCCATGTGAGGGCGTGACATGTCCTTACAGTTTATTTATCTTTTATTGACTTGAAGCATAAAAATGCATAAATTTAATCTCAACCAAAATGCAAATTTAAAGGGAAGCTACTCAAGAACAAATATTGATTCAGACCCTTATTTATTTCAGTTGATACCATTTTCGTAAAGGCTCAATATTCCTCAAAAATAGACATTTTTTTTATCCAAGAAATATTTAATAAATTGATATATAGTATTAATAGGATCATAAAATGTGGCATCTGACAGCCCATAAAATTTCAGTTAGTCTCTCGTTTTTGAACTGGATCAAAAATGAAATGATTTTTTATCGTATCTCTGAATCAGTGTTGGCAACATTAATTCAGAGATACAATAACAAAGCATTTCATTCTAGAACGAGAGACTAACTGGAATTTTTTAGGCTGTCAGGTGCCACATTTTATGATTGTATTAATACCATATATCAATTTATCAAAAATTTCTTGGATAATAAAATGTTTATTTTTGAGGCATATGGATTTTTCTGATAATTACTTCAAATTATACATAAATAATAGCTTAATAATGACACTCAGGATTTATGAGAATATATGTATTCAGAAGTATGATAGGAAAACAAAAATTAAGTTAGCTGTAAACCTATTTTTGCATATATATATATATATATATATATGGTAGGGCCAATGTTTTGTGACATAGCGGTAATAACCCTAAGTATTGGGACAGACAGGTCTGAGCAAACACTTCAACAAGTAGTAGAATAGACTTTTACAAATTATAGGACAAGTATGGTAAGGAGTTAAGGTGTCCCAGTATTTAGAGTAAATACAGTGGCTAGTATATATGTAAATGAAAACTTTTAGTTTGTTCTATTCAGTTGTCTTGTATTTATGTTCTGTTTGCTGTTTGTTAATACATTAATAAATGTAAACACCAAAATTGAAATATTTATATAAATAAATCAATTTGTATACAGTGTTCCATGTTGAAAGCAGATCTTGAAGAAGAGAAATCATGATAATGATGATCAACACTGCTAGATGTTGGAAGGTTAAATAAAATGTTAAGAAGCAAAAACAAACTTCTCTCTTTTGTCCAAGATCGTGCTTAGCGAGCTGGGTAAAAGCAAACGACATTTTGAAATATATTTCTTATTTTTCCTCAGAAAAATAGCAGACAACAAACTTACTATTTGTTCTTTTTTCCAGAAAACAGGCATTGGCATTTCATGCAAATTATCTACTAATGAGACAATTTGCATGAAATGTCAGTGTTTTTGGGAAACAGGCTTTGACATTCAATGCAAACTGTCCTCAGGAGACAATTTGCATGAAATGTCAAAGCTATTTTTTGAGGGGAGGCTTTGACGTTCCATGGAAACTGTCCTCAGGGGACAATTTGCATGAGATTTCAAAGCTTAGTTTTGGCGAAAAAAAAAAAACAAAAAAAAACAGGGAAAATATTTCAAATTGTTGTCTGCTGAATTTTTACCCAGTATGCTAAGCGATAACAAAGTACAGACGGTGATGGCTTGACTAACTAGGCATATGTGTCCGTATGAATATCACTTGGACCTATTCACAACAACCGTCATTACTAATTTTGCGTTCGACCTTAAATTTCATTTTCACAATGTTTTCTTGGCCAATGTCAAGGCCGGCCTCTATGGTCTCCCCATTAACCACAGGCCCTTGTCCAGCAGGGGAACCAGTCATAATGAGGTCACCTGGTTCTAACGTGATGTACTGGCTAATATAACTAATGAGGTAGGGAACACTGAATATCATATCTGTTGTAAGACTGTCCTGTATCATTGTCCCTTCAACTTTAAGCCATAGTCGTATATCTGAGATCTTCACTTTACTTTTAGGAATAAAATGACTGACAGGACAAGCGGTATCAAATCCCTTTGCTAAGGACCAAGGCATCCCGGTGGCTTTTGCAGTCCTTGCGAAGTCCTGTGCTGTCATATCCAAGCCAAGAACAAACCCAGCAACGTAATCCATAGCTTCCGCTTCACTGACGTCACGTGTAACTTTTCCAATCACAACTCCCAGTTCTACTTCGTGGAACATATCCATGCAACCTGGGGGAATCTGCAAAATCCGAACGTCATCGTGAGAAAATGGAAATTCGGAACATACCGAAAGTGAATATCTAGATGAGCATGACCATGTACACGGACTAAATAATGTCTTCGCTATCCTGTTACAGATTCATTATATCATGTTTATAATGTAGAATAAGAATTTGCGGCTCTCAGATTGCACGCCTACCAAACGAATGAATGCTTAACCATCGGTTAAGAATGTGAAACAATTAGAGCGATATCGGTTAGACAAAAAAGGTAAACAAACTGCATTTTCTATGTTTCATGAGCGATATAAACGTTTTGAGGAAATTATTTGAAAACGGAATTACATTGAAGCGTCGGCGCCTGTGGAGTAAACTTCAGACCACACACTTCACGCATATTGGATGAATTATTTTTCGTGTGCTGAAAGTATAGCGAAAGCGAGTGAAAATTCGTGGTGTTTATTGGCCTTAATATTTTTGCGCTTTGCTAGAAGTTCAGCATATCATCACGCACACACGATAGACATAAATGATTATTTGTGTTACGGATATTTTTTGTCGTCAATGCAGCATTATTGAGAAGTCGCCACGGGAAGGGTCGAAAATGAGTGGTTACTCATTAGAGCTGTTTGTTTTTTATGTATTTAGATCTAACGCGTAACCACTCATTCTCGACCCTTCCCGTGGCGCTGCATTGACAACCAAAACATTCATAACAAATAATCATATGTGTCTCGTGTGTGCGTGATGATATGCAGAACTTCTTGCAAAGCACAAAATTTGATAAAGGACAATAAACACTACGAATTTCCGCGTATTTTCGGTACACCTTCAGCACGCGAAAATAATTCAGCCAATATGCGTGAAGTAGTTTGAGATTTACTCCACAGACGCCGATATCAGTGGGCTGTTGAATGTAATTCCCCATTTGGTTTAAACATATTTTATTGCAAATCGATCAATTGACATGCATATGACATTTACATACAATGACATATTAATGGGATTGGAATGAAAGCAACATGCTTATTGAATCCCTTTCCCGCTGCCGTACGACAAACACTTCCCTAATTTGTCTGGGTATTGTATAACACACAAACGCATCACACAGATAAGTCTGAGGCCAACATACCAAAATTGTATTTCGAAAAATAAAGTCGATAGACACCAAGGCAACATTAGGAATGTTCGGTCATGAGGCTTGTATAGGGGTTTTAGCATCACGAAAACATGCCTATATAATTTTGACCCCCTTAAACCCCACTTTTATATTGTAAAACTGGGGTTTACAGGGGTATGCATTATTTTTCTTATTTCTGCTCAAAAACATAGATTGTAGGTACTCGTTAGAACCGCCTCGCCGAGACGGTTCTAACAAGTACCCACAATCTATGTTTTGAGCAGAAATATGAAAAAAAGTTTTTTATCTGAAACTTTTCAGTTTTTGTAGGTGAAATTTTCTTCATATTCGAATAGGCGTGTTTTCGTAATGGGGATACGGGATATTTGCCTTTTTATTTCTAGGGATATTGGATATTAGTTGTTTTACTTCCACGGAAATGGGATACTGTGATTAATTTCAGGGATATTGAAAAGAATCAGAAAAGTGAGAGAAAAAAAAAAAATCTAGAAGTAAAAGTCACAAAGGTGCTCCGCTCCCACTACGGAGGAGAATGTACAAGACCTGACAAGTTATTTCAACCCGGACCTCTCCTTGACGGCAAATATTAGCTTGTTCTGTATATTATGCGGGTAATTTCAGGGATATTTTTGTTTCTTTAAGGGATATGGGGTATTTTTAGGAAAATCAGTTAAGGGGATATTTGCCTGTTGATCTAAAGGGATATGGGATATTTGCCCGTTTACTTCCAGGGGTATGGGATACTGGTATCCGTCCCCGCCCCTCACACACACACACACACACACATACAATACAAGCCTCAGACATAGACCCAACAAAAATGGGGTGTCATCAGGCCGCCCATGGAAAGTGAGCATTACTTGGTAAGCACGCTTCGCCCACCATGCCTATCAGCCTGAACAAGGATTTAGGAAAATATGGGAATTAATGCAATATGGGAATTGATGCCCGGGGTTTAGAAAATCTGTTTATGGCTTGGCTGTGGCAAACATATCAGAGATAAAAGTCTGGAAACAGCTACATTATAGGAATTGACAAGGTCATGATGCCTCCCAAAGAACCTCTTTAAGTATTGACATCAGTTTAGTTTTTCGGTACCCCTTAGTCAACAGTCTTATATTGAGCAGTCCCGCGCTCGATAAAGTCCTGATAGAGAGGCCTGATCAGAATACACTGTCACTCATCCAACAGGGATTTATACACATCAACATGTAGTAAAATGAATCAGTGTTGATGTTGTTTTTTTTTGTGTGTGTGGGGGGGGGGGGATTTTTTTTTTTTTTTTTTTTTTTTTTTACAAATATGATGAAGAGGTATGGTTTTCGAATATTTAAGGCTAACCCTTAAACTGCCAATCACAACAATTGTCGTCTGCTTTGTCATCTGCTTGTGATTTTAAAAGTCATTTTTGCAAACAGTGTGGACCTCCTCTAGGAGCAGTCTG
This sequence comes from Anodontia alba, assembly GCA_964016985.1. Taxonomy (NCBI): domain Eukaryota; kingdom Metazoa; phylum Mollusca; class Bivalvia; order Lucinida; family Lucinidae; genus Anodontia; species Anodontia alba. The sequence continues at coordinate 149,188,236 of OZ024821.1, forward strand.
ATCTGGGTCCACACTGTTTGCCTGTATGCAAAAATAGGTTCGAAAAGTGTGCAAGAATATTCAGCAGACGACATAAACAGACGACATTTTCAGATGCAGGTTTTCTTCGCGTTTTAAGGGTTAAATGTGGGCTCCAGCGTTAAGAGAACAGCGTAGATCCAGATTAGAGTGGACAGTCTACAGATCAGACTGTGCAGTCTCCATAGAATGTCCGCTTTTCGCATGAACGAAACTAGCAGACGCTCGTTTCTCGCATGGATGAAACTCGCATACTCGATTCTACAGGCAAAAGAAGTCCCTGAATCAATTTCGTACATGTAGGCTACTTAGATGCTGGTGTGGGCACTTGCTGTAATAAAATACAGCAAGATTTCTTCTCGCTTGACAAGTACCTTAATGTTCTGCCCCTCGACAATATACGACGTAGTAGGCTTGAAGAATATGATTGGTCTTTCTGGTATGGGGTTGCCTTGTTCTGCTGCAAGGGCCCTGTGAAATAAGAGGAATGGTAATAATTTTCATAATTAACACTTACCACGCTATGGGCAGATTCAGCAGACGACAAATTGATGATATTTTTCTTACTTTTCAGAAAAGAGGATCTGGCACTTCATGTAAATTGTCTCCTAAGAAGACAATTTGCATGAAGTGTCGGATCCCATTTTCTAGCAAAAATGAGAACAAGTATTTCAAAATGTCGTCTACTGAAATTTTTACCCAACATGCAGTGCTAAATGAGCAAGAGCAAAGCATTTCCTACAATAATTCATATATTATGTCTCCCGCCATTAGGGTAGGGAGACATTGTTTTTCTGTCTGTCACAAAATCGTGTCCGCTCTATAACTTGAAAACCGTTCAATCTATCTCCACGAAACTTCATATAAATATCAATCAACATTTGACGACGTGCAGAGGGCAAGAACCGTAACTCTTGCATTTATACTTTTTGAGTTGTTTCCCTTGGAACTTTGTCCGTCACAAAATCGTGTCCGCTCTGTAATTTGAAACCTGTTCAAGATATCTTCAAGAAACTTCATGTAAATATCAATCAACATTAGACGACATGTAGAGCGCAAGAACCATAACTCTTGCATTTATACTTTTTTAATTATTTTCTTTGGAACTTTGTTCGTCCCGAAAAAACGTGTCCGCTCTATAACTTGAAAACCGTTCAAGAAATCTTCACGAAACTGTATATGGATAGCACTCAACATTAGACGTCGTGCACAGCACAAGAGCCATAACTCTTGCATTTATACGTTTTTAGTTATTTCCCTTGGCATCTCATTAGTTAAGATAAATGTTCGCTGAATGTACAATAAAATATGACACCAAAAAGCGGGAAAACACCTGTGTTTTTTGTAGAAAAACAAATTCTAGTTAGGTCAGATTGCGCACCTGCTCCTAAAATGCTTAGGATCCTTGGCTTCCCATAGTGTGTCCAGCGAAGACTGATGAGGCTGCGTGGATGCGCAGGCTGGTCTGCGTCTTTGCTGGGCGAACATGAAATCTAGTAGGAAATTCTATACCTCGGCTCAAATATACAGAAAATCCATGGCGAGTGAGCGCACACGTTCGCAGGTTTTTGAGCGTGCGCGTGTGGTTTTTGAGCGTGCACTTGGACCTCAGTGTTGTATTTCATAGCCCTCTAAGTATTCCACATTGTCAGGTCATCCTTGGTTCAAAATTATTCCTTAACACTTAGCATTTAGCATGCTGAGTAAAAATTACAGTAGACGACATTCTGAAATAGTTTCCAGATTTTTCTTCCAGAAAATAGAATGACATTTAGGAGACAATTCGCACGAAATGTCAAATCTTATTTTCTAGAAAACAAAAATAAGAAAAAATCTCATCAGTTTAATCGTCTGCTGAATCTGTTCAAAGTGTTAGGTTACAGTTGACCTTACATTTAAGGTCTGCGATTTGCATAGCATACGTTGCAGTTTCGCATAATACAAGCTTTTCATAATATACAGTTGACTCCCGTTATATCGACTTCGCTTATCTCGAATAACCGCTTATCTTGAAGTGAAAAATCTGGTCCATGTTTTAACATGGAAATCTAACAACAGGTGGCAAAATATTGAGGGAAAGATGAGAAATTTCTTCTAAGGAGCAATTTCTCCTCTTTTCCACAATATTTTCCATCTCTAATTTCAGGTGTTTTATTAAATATTCATTTGTGAAATGTGGTTGTACCATTTATTTTATCCTCAGTTCTACAAATTTGATATGTCGAAGTATGGATATCTCGAAGTATTTTAGAGAGACCCATTGGACTTACTCGATATCGCCTCCATATATGTCTGGCGTCCCATAAAAAGAACATTTGCAGCAGTGAAGACCCAGATCAGAGGCCACAGAACGCGGCGTCTGATCAGGATCTACACTGTTTGCATTTAGGACAAGAATTTCTATAAATGATGGTAACAATAAAACTCCTTATATTGAAGTGAACGTGTCCAAAGAGTAAAGGTAGAAGAATCCACTCGTCATAAATGGGTTTTAATTCAAAGTAGTCCTTAACCCTGAGGAATGATTGTGAACCTGGGCCCAAACCAATAAGTCTCGCTCTGCTTTCGAGCGAAAATCGCTAGTATTCCGTTTTGAGGGGAAATAATACTCTTTCATGAAAGGCAACTCCTGTGAAGATTTAACTCCCTTTTGAGAAGAGATCTGCTCTAAACGAAATGTAGGAGCACATTATTTCCTTTTAGAGTAGACCCCTTTTCAGAAGGAGATTGGAGTGCAGGAAAGCAAACATGGTCACTTCAGGCACTGAGGTTATAAAACTTTTTTCATGCTCAACTCAGCTGTGCATGAAATTTGTCCTGCTTATAAATCTCGAATAACGGACTAATGCAAATTCTTTCTTGCTAAATATAGCTGAGCATGAAATTGTCTCTGCTCATAAATATTAGCAGAGAAAATTTTATGCTCAGCTGAGCACGAAAAAAAGTTTTATAACCTCGGGACCAGGCGTGTCCCTTGTCGGAAATGGCAGAAAATCTACCTATAGTCTAATTCAACGTTTTTGTGAGCAGTCGACTCTCGTTATCTCGAAGTCAAAGGGACTCTCTGGAATACTTCGAGATATCCGTACCTCGACATATCAGATTTGCGGAATTGAGGAAATAAATCGAACAACCACATTTAATAAATGAAAACATGTATTTCTGCTTTTTATGCGAAAAGTATGTGGTTCTCAATAATATATTTACCACTTACCTTAATAACTCAAAGCAGTGGGACAGATAGGCATTTGCAAATAGTGTAGACCCAGATCAGACGCCACAGAAAGCGGCTTTTGATCAGCGTCTGTATTGCCATACATACAACACTTGTTAAGACACATCAAGAGGTAGTAGAATGGATTACCTTTTAGGACAAGTATGGTAAATAGATAAGACAGTGGCGTAGCCAGAACGGAATTATTTTTACGCACACTCAGGAAAACATCTTGACAAATTATGCCCAGAAACGCTTCCAAAATAGGGGCTACTCTTAAAGGAAATAATTTGCTCCCAGAGGGAGCATATTCTTTCCTTTAAGAGCAGCCCTATGGTAAAGAAGCAATATTTTATTTTAATGCCACTTTATTGTAAATAGTTTTCTTACGCATGTTACGCACATGCGTTATATGCATAATTAACGTTATGCCTATGTAAGGCGTCCAAATACTTAGGGTAAATACGGTATAAACTAGAAAAACAAATGTAAAATTGTAGGAAATGCTGTGACTTGGCTAATATTCACTTACTTATAGTTCCTTCCTGCACACACTATTTTCTTTCCAAACTCTCGAAATCTGCTGATATCCATAGCTGCGTGTGAAGCAATATGAAAGAATGTCAACGGCCAGACTGTGCATATATGTGTATAAACCGATATAAGTGTGTTAAATTGAGGTCAGACTTTGTTTATCTCTATGTATATGCAACAGCTATATGCTTAGACACTGTTTAAACATACTTATTAAAATTTACGACCTTAAATCGCAGTAACCATTGAAGTGCTGACCACAGCTGCAGTAGTTGTCGGGGAATCCAAGAGGGTAAATTTTTGCCAACCCAAGGACCAGAAAGGTATACAGTGAATTTCGTTACTGAAAGTAAACTTAATCTGCATAAATTGCATTTGGGTTATAATGCGCAAGTTTCTAAAGGGGATCCGGGGATACTTGTCTAATTCCAAGTACAGTCGACTCTTGTTATCGCGAGGTCCAGATGACTCTCTGGAATACTTCGAGATATCCGCACCTCGACAAATCAGATTTGCGGAATTGAGGAAAACAATAAATCGAACAACCACATTTAATAAATGAATATGTAATTTGACTCCTGAAGTTAAGAGCTATATTGAAAATATTGTGGAAAAGTGGAGAAATTTCTCCTCTTTTCCACAATATTTTGATTTGTTAGATTTCCATGTTAGAATAGGAACCAAATTTTCACTTCGAGATAAGCGGTTATTCGAGATAAGCGAGGTCGACATAACGAGAGTCGACTGTATATAAAAAAAATGTTAATTCGGGCTATTACTATGGTTACGATGGAAAACAATGCTCAGACTGAAACTAGAATGTAGTTTGTCCACTGTGGATGCATTTTTGACTCATAAAGCCATTTCTTGAACCCAAGGGAGGCATTCTTTCCTTTCTGAGACTAATAATAACTTTACGTCCTAAAGTGATTAACACTGATGAAAACACGTGTAGAAAATTTCACGTTACTGTTTGAATCTGTAATATGAGCATGACCAGTCAGACGTATCTACCTGTCATTGTATACTGTTACAATGACAGGTAGATACATTTATTATTGACAAATGAAAAATTGTTCCGTGCAAAATGCATTTTGCCGAAATGCTTTTCATATACTGAATTGCCATAAAGTGTTTTCGTATAAAGCAATGTCCAGTTATTCAATATACAAAAGACAGCTGTATGTATAAAAAAAAAAGGTAAGATAAAAGTCCAGGGAGTGCCACAATCACAAACCGCAGCCCTTCCCAGACCCCAAGAGGAAGAGGAAACCGACAAATCCAAACAAGCGCAAATCGAACAAACATACGAAAAGCACTAAGAGTAGCTCTCTCTTCCCCAAGCGAGGTAATCGCAATACTAAAAGGACTGAAAAACACAAGAACAAAATGACACATGGAACGACATAGAACAAATCGCCTCGTAGAATAAACCACAAAGCAACAAAGAATAAGACCAATACCGGGACCACCGCCTTAGAACGGTCAGTAGAGTAAACCACCGTGGGGGGGGGGGGGGGGGGGGGGAGGGGGGAGGGGGTTAAAAAAGGTAAGAGAAAAGTCCAGGGAGTGCCACAATCACAAACCGCAGCCTTTCCTAGACCCCAAGAGGAGGGGGGGGGGGTTTAAAGCACTTTTACAGCTAGCTAACTTCATCCTGGGTCCCGATGCTACTCTTAATACAGAAACACATACAAATTAGGTTCGCATAAAGGCTCCCAACTCGGCCAATGCATCAAAGCGAAAACACAAAAATCAAATTAATCACTATAATAAACAAAGACGAGTACTCATGGCTAATTCTACTGTATGCCAGAGTAAATGAAAACCAATAGTTGAACCACGGCGGGCCAAGCCAAAGACATATCGTCAAGCCCCAACCCACTGGTTAAAGTTTTACGAAGAGGCCGCCATTGGGTCTGAGGTCCGAACCGCCGTCGTGCAATTAAAGAGTGAAGCATAGCCATCAACAATGATTGGGTTGACAACTAGGCATGCAGTCTGCCGCATAATATCCAGGCTATAGCCAATTCTTTTATAACGGTTAATAAGTTTTCTGAATTGCTCCGAAAAGTTAGATTTACCTATAATTTTTCTAAATCTGTACACTTAGTCACCGTAAAATTCTGGTTCCGATATACCTTGTTGCAGAAGTGTTTTCAGACTGACGCTATAATTTTCTCACAAGGCACTGTGTCTGCGATAAAATTTCGAAAACGCCTGACGAAGTTTAAAATAACGATAACCCAGCCTAAGACGTTTGGCAGTAAGGGCTTAATTACGGTAGTTAAAGTCATTAAGATTTGAAGAAGCTCTGGCGAATGTAATAAGTTGAGATGTGGATACCCCATATGAGGTACGCCGGGGGACATCGCCATCCAGAAAAGGGAAATTGACTATATCAAAATCAAAATCGTCCCGTTTATCATAAATTTTGGTGGAAACCGTACCATTAGAAATACATTGATTCAAATCCAAAAAAGATGCCTCGGTATCGGAAGAATTTGCTCTATTTAATTGGAGTTCAGTAGGATATATCCGGTCCACCATTTAGTCAAAGTAAATATTGTCAATATTTAATAAATCATCAATGTATCTTGAAGTTGAATTGAAAGCCTCAATAATGTCAGCCTGATTTTCACGTGAAAGAGACTTCATGAAATCTCTCTCATAACAAAAACGAAACAAATCTGCAACAAGAGGAGCACAATTAGTTCCCATCGGAATACCAATAGTTTGTCTATAAAGTTTAGTTCCAAATCTAATAAAAATATTATCCAAAAGATAAACAAGGGCATCACAGACTTTTTGACACGACCATAAACTGTGATTATTATACACATCAGAAGTGAAAAAAGAACATTCTTCATTGCAAGCCAGATATTGGGTATTCTGCCGAATAAACGTTCGGTTAATTAAATCAATAAGTTTATCTTTTATAAGATGATGAGCTAACGTAGTATACAGTGTAGAAAAATCATATGTAGACAACTTAGAAGCCTGAAGGTTTTTAGATTTAAATTTATTGAGAACATCATTAGAATTTTTAATTGACCAAAAATAGTTAATTCTGTCCCTTTCGTAAACAGTATCATAATATCTAATCCAATGTTTTTTAACAGCAGTAAAGCATGAAGTTAGCAGTTTGGACAAATTAGTAGCCGTACATGAACTAGAATTAGCAATGAAACGTGCTTTATAAGGTCGTTTATGAAGTTTCGGTGTCTTTTTAGTCAAGTACGATGGCTTTTTTAGCAAATTTCGCCACCTTGGGCATTTTACCCGAAACGGCACTTTGATTTTCTTTTTGTACTTTTCATAAAAATAAATCTTGACATTTCAGTTGCCCAGTTTTGACAGCATTGCCTGAAAAAGACGCGAGGAATTTCTCTGGGGCAAATGGCTGTCAGTAATTTGTCTTGTACAAATAGGACTATGAAAATCGACACCTTGCAAATATGATGTGAGTACTTATTACAAGCACAGTAATCATTACCAACAAATGTTTTTGTAGAGAAATGAAACCTAAAATGTTGTATTTTGATAAGTCTAATCTAGCGTTATGTAAGCGATGGCATTTTCACCATATAATATGGGAAATGAGGATGACTTTGGTTATTATGCATATTAAGTTCTAAAAAGTAATAAATAGGCAGAAAAACTGGTTAAAAAAACAATGAAAAAAGCTGGGGCAAAAACAGCAAAAAAAAAAAAAAAAAAAAAAATCTGAAAACCCGCTTAATAATGTACGTACTCCTTACTCTGTCATATGGGTGAACGTGTGTGGCTTGTTGACGTAACAATTGATTCAAAATGCACACATAAACATAGATTGCCGGCTAGATGTAACATAAAAATATTGGAAAAGGCCACGAAATCCCAGTTCACCAGCAGCACGAAAAACCAAAAAAAAAAAAAAAAGAAAAAAAAAAAAAGAAAAAAGAAGAAGCTTAGACTGACCAGAACTATACATACTTTGAGGATAGGCGTTAATGGAATAAATCACCACGAAAACATGCCTATATAATTTTGACCCCTTAAACCCCACTTCTATATAGTAAAACTGGGGTTTACAGGGGTATACATTTTTTTCTTATTTTTGCTCAAAAACATAGACAATGATACTTGTTAGAACCGCCTCGGCGAGGCGGTTCTAACTACCCTCAATCTATGTTTTGAGCAGAGCGAGGCGTTTCTAACGTGTATTCCACAATCTATGTTTTTGAGCAGAAATATGGAAAATATCAGAGTTTTTATCTGAAAATTTTCAGTTTTTGGAGGTGAAATTTTCTATAAATTTGAATAGGCATGTTTTCGTAGTGACACCTCCATCTCCATCTCCAAATGCTGCTCCGTTGATTTACTTGATAGGATCGATTCCCCGGTTTATGAGATAGATCTTGTAAATGGACTTATGATAGGCTACTGTGCTCCTCTTACTCATCTTCTTACACAATAGGCACGCAGCGTCTCTAAACGAGACAATTTGCATGAATTGCCAACTGGAGACAAACTGCATGAAATGTCAAATCCTTTTTCTTGAAAAATATCTCCAATTTGTCCTGTGCTGCCCAGAGAGTAGTAAATGTTAATATTGTGACGGATGCCCCATATTTGGTGACACATTGATCACAGGTCATCTTCCAAGGAGACATGTCATCAAAATAGGCTTTATAATTCAAGAGAGATTAAATTTTTCTAAACCCATCCGCTAAAAGATGATATAAATATATTTTATGCACACGGCACTGACTTTATGATGGTGACACGCCCTATATCAATTAATTTATAAACATAGTTGTGTCAGAGGATCTCAACCTGTGAATAGCGAAAAAATGCCTAAGTGCCCAAAGTGTGATAAAGAAGTCTACTTTGGTATGTATTTTTTAACGAAGTTTAAGGATAAATGGCGAGTGACAAACAGTAAAGATCCCGAACAGACGTCTACATATATGACGTCTGATCCAGGCCTGGATTGTTTATGCAGGTCTGTCTGTTCGATACATATGTATTACCAAAGTTTGTACAAAATGTATACAATTATGTTTACATTTCAATAACTAATCATATGTACACTATTAGAATTTATCTGTCTCCTGTACTACTATCCTTCGTATCTACTGCTGCTACACCTAACTACTAGTGTATCTAATTGACTTCTTACCTATCTACACTCTTATCTTTACATCGCTATACCTTCTGCTATTTCTACATCTATTAGAGACAATGCTCAAGTACATTATTTAAAATCTTTTTATTCACGTGATGTGTTGGAAGGGAACCGTCTAAACCTCAATGGCGACTTTGGAAAAATGACCCTTTACACAAATGTAAGATGACTGTATCTCCGTTATGCGCTGAATGATCGGCGAGATGTTACATGTATACTTGTTCCATAACACTGCATTTGATAATATGTTCGATTAGTTTGAAAATACTTACCAAATGTTTTATTCTCACATTTTTGTGCACCATTATATCTGTTTACAAATCATCGTTCTCAAACCTTGTAACCGCCGTTCAAAAAAGTGACAGTGTGCACTGTCATTACTTCTCACGATGCCAAAACCTATTGTTTTGACAGTTTTCAAGTAACTAATGTAGATATTAGTATGCAATGTGTAGTGGGTTTATTCTTTGTTCTTTTCGAAACAGTCTATTGAAAAACCTGGGAACAGAACGAAAATCTAAACGGAAACTATATATTTAATTGCGCGCAGTTCCCACGTTCGACGTTTGTCTTGTTCTCGGCTTTTAACATGGACACGAAATTGTTGATCTCTGTGTATATTCATTTACAGTGAGGTGTCTAAAATAAACGTAGAATAAATTTTATGCCACTTATGGAGCATGGCTGAGGGTGACGTGAATCAAGATCCACCAGTTTTACATAACTGATGTGGGGGCGGGGCGGGCGGTGGGCGAACCGACTATTGCAAGACTATTTACTCCCACCGAAAGAAGCAAAGTAGACAGCCCCAAAAAAGGTGAGCAGATGAATTCAGGCGCCGAGTGCAGAGTACCTGTGTGTAGACTGCCGAACCATGTGGTTGCCGCCATTTTTTTTTACTTTATTTCTTTTTCATTTTTACAATCAGTATTAACACCTCAAATGACACACTTGTGTAAAAAATATGATAAAGCGAGAGTTTGCAACAACAGTTAATTGTGACAAATTCACATCGACTTGACCTTACAGTTTAATTTACGATTCCCGATACTCTTCAAGCTTCAGTATGTTACAAAAGCCATATCAAAACGCAGTCTGCTGTCAAAAACAGGGTCAGTCGGGATAGTATAAACACATCTATTATTTAAGGCCCATGTAGGTCAAGATCTACGCTTTCCTGAGCTTACTGTAAGAAGCAAATCGATTTTTAAAGACGATCGTGCATTTCTATAAATAGATTTTATTGGCTGACGGGACGGGAACCAAGAGTGACCTTGACTTTGAGAGTTTAATATTTACACACGTGGATTATACTGCCACCAACAGAAGAAGCGAAGGTATTCAATATATATTTTTCATTTGCAACAAAATAAGTTATCGCGTTAGAATTTTAATCATTCCGCAAAAACAAATCGGTATTCTTGTGGTGATATATTGATACTAAACAGAGGGTCTATTGACATTAAAATTCTGGCCCAGGGGTTATGTGCCCATGCTGTTAGGCTATATTCATGTATAAAATAATGAAAAGAATGTAGGAAGTCACAGTTTAAAGGAAAAAGAAAACAAAACTGAAACGGTCATAACCATAAATCCTGAGTTTCACCAGGGTCTTCATGAAACTAACATAAACGTTTAACTCCGAATTTGAAGTATTTTACTCCAAATTTTTATCTCTGACTCCAGCTTTTTTGGACAGTAGAAAAGTAAACTCCAACTTTTTTTTTCTGGAAGACAGCTTTTTTAATTCAATTTTCAAAATAATAGTTAGAACCCTGAAACATATAAGTATGTTAGGGATAAAAACTCTGATGAGTTTGAAAACTGACTAGCTAGGCATATCTGTCATAAGGTTATATCCCGTTGATTGCTGAAATTGCATTTTTTAATTATCTTTTTATCACCATAAGTTTTGATCAAAACGTCTTTAATTTTAAATGGGATCTTCCTGAAACATATATATCCTTAGAACGGCAGAGGGTTTTGAAAAATGCAGCCAAAATAAGGGTAGGTTTGGATATTTACCTCTGGAATCCAACAAAAGAAACTCATCAAACACAGCTTACTTGAACACGAAAATAGATAGGTCCTTTTTAGTTGTTACATGTTGATGTGTTCAACGAGTGCTGGACATGTCGTAAACCGTGTAGACCTAGAACAGGCGTCGTGTGCGTGTCTGATCTGGGTCTGAACTGTTTGCGCGGTCTGTCCGACCGAATGCTTGGTGTGGTCTCGGCGAACCAAACGGTATGGACCCTGAATGGACGTCGCGTGAGGCGATTGCCCTGAGTGGGCTGCGTGTGACGATGTTTTTGGAGAGTGCCGGGTGTGTGACGCACGGTGTGGACTCTAAGTGGGCATTGCGCTCTGTCGTTGCTGCTACGGGCGTGTGGCGGATTGTGTGGATCCTGAATTGACGTCGCGTGCGGTCTTTGGTCTGGGTCTTGATCTGGATTGTTTGAACCGGTTTGTTTGTCTCAATGCTCGGTATGGTTAATATTGACCAACATAATTTACTGTTTGGTTTGCCTATCAGGTCTTGGGTCCACTTCTGTAAGTACTGAAGTGCCTGGTGAATGCATGGTGTGTGAACTGGGTCTGGACTGTTTGCGAGAATCCATTTGTCATAATTCTTAGAGTGAACCTTAATGCTTACACGTCAGATTTTCGGTCCACTTTTATTGTGTGCTGATGTGTCTGCGACTGTTATACATAGGACAGACAGAAGGACCCTGAGCAGATGTCACGTGCGGTGTCTGGCTCTGGACTGTCTGTGCGGGTTTATTTGTCCTAATGCTTGGAGTGAATCCTATAAATTAACCATACTTCTGTTTCGGAGAGTCATTCAAATTCTAAAAATTCTCTGTGGTATCCATTATCAAACATTGAGTTTGGGACCTTATTTAACATGGGTTCAGGATATCCATTACAAATGAATGAAAATATAACTAATCCGTTTTGGAAGGAGATGAGATACTGCGGCACTTGAAGGAATTTTGTGATTTAGTAAATGTTGAAACAGTATGTCAGATTTTAAACTCCCCTCTATGGTATAATAAAAATTTAACACAAGGAATAAACTATTTTATAAAAAATTGGTATAAAAAGGGTATTAGGTTAGTATCTGATCTGCTTGACCAAAATGGTATTTTTTTATATATATAATTTTGAGACTTTCAAAACAACATATGGGGTTGCTGGAACTTTTTTGGCTTATCAAAGACTTATTGTTAAAATACCAGACGAATGGAAAACCACTATAAGAGCTAATATGAATGTGCATAGAATGAACTTATTTAATGTTACAAGTAACTTATACACACATTTTTTATTAAAAGATCAAAAAGGATGCAGAAGATTTTATGATATTATGATTAGAGCAAATGAAGTAGTTGCGGTCATGGTACTTAGGCCGTAATCCAAACTCATAAATCCATAAACGAATGACGAATCAGAATGTTCAGACCAACAGATATGGACCCCAGAATAAAGGGTGTAATCAGGCGTCCGCGGATAGTAAGCATTACTTGGTAAGCAAGCTTCGCCCACCATGCCAATAGGCCTGAACGAAGGAAATATCGGTAGAAGCGTATGTCTGGGATTTGGGAAGTCTACTTATGGCGCGTCCCTGGCAAAAACATCAGAAACAATTCTGGAAACTGCCACTTTGTAGGGATTGACCAGATCATGATGTCTCCCATAGAACTTCTTACGTGTTGCTACCAGTTTGGTTTTTTGATACCCCTGGCTCAACAACTTTGTAGTGAGCACTTTCCCACGCTCCATGAAGTCCTGATAATTTGAACAGGTTCTGGCATAACGGATTAAGCGTGAAACGTAAACGCCGTATGCTGGCGCAGAAGGGATATTACTGCTCAGGAATGGAAAGTTAACAAAGGGAAAATTGAAATCATCCCGTTTGTCGTAAAGCCTAGTAGTAAGCTTTCCATTGTCAATGTAGAGATAACAATCCAAGTATGAGGAGGCGGCTGCAGTCTCCGTTGTTTCCTTTATTTCAAGTTCACATGGATAGATGAATTCTAAATACTCTGCAAATTTTGTGTTTTTCAGAGACAATACATCATCTATATATCTGTAGGTGAAATTGAATTGTTGTGCGTGGTGTTTCTTACCTGCTTGGAGGAGACTTTGTACAAACTCCACCTCATACGAGTATAAAAACAAGTCGGCAAGTAACGGTGCACAATTAGTACCCATCGGTATGCCGATTGTTTGATGAAATATCCGTCCACCGAACTCCACAAAAAATATTGTCGATTAGATATTCCAGCATCTTTATGACAACTACATCTGAGTATTTTTTGTGGCGCATAGAGTGTGTCCGAACGAAGTATGTGTCTTTGTAGCCAATGACAACATACTGAAATCGACGGTTACCATTTTTGTGGAAGAAACACTAGTTGATAATTTCCTTTAATTTAGATTTTTGAACATAAATGGGTAAGAGAAATTGGGACATTGAATGAATATGATTTTGTTAATTATAATAATTATAATAAGAGCCATGAAAGATTTAAAGGAGGTAATATTAAAAGTTTAAAATAAAAAATAAAATTTTAGTCACTAAATCATTTCTGTATCGCATTGGAAAGGAAGACAATAGCCAATGTTCATACTGTAATCAGGATACTGGATCTATATACCACTTATTTGTGGAATGTGATAAAGTCAAACAATTTTGGCTGGACCTCAGGCAGTGGCTACTTTCAGTATCGAATGTAACATTAATATTAGAAGAGAAAAATATCTTATTCTCCTCCCAAGGCAGAAACCGCCTTGTAAACTTTATTTTTACAACAGCTAAACACTATATATATAAAACTAAGCCTTTTTGCCAATGATCTTAATGTAACGGCTTATATAGCTATTTTAAAAGATAAATTTCGGTGTGAAAAATATATTGCTTACTTACATAATAGTCTAGCAAAATTTCTGTCAAAATAGGGGCTTTTATGTAACACTTTAAGTTAACCCAAATATATCAAAGCATTTTGCGAGTTTTGTCGTTTTTTTAGCAAGTAATGGAGTGGAAGAAAATTAGATTGGGCTCCGTTGACAACACAAGGCAGGCTGATATGTAGCAGAAAACATTTTAAAATTAGAATATTCTCTTTCTTCTTGGAGGCATATTAGATTAGAAGCTATACATATGTAATATCAAAATTCATTTTTGCCGTAATGATCCTTAATTCTCGGAGTGGCAGGTAGGAGCAAACAATGCAGACGCAGATCGGACTCCTGTAGCAGTCTGATCGGGATCTGCATTGTTTCCCACTCCATCCACATTTTGATTACTCTACATTGTGGAATTGTTGAGTTTACACTTTAGATATATTATTGTAACACTTCTCTGGAGCCCAAAATTTTGGATTTTTGCGGTAAATGCCTCTATCCTATACTTTGCGTAACAGGTAAAAGAGGGATTTTGAATTACATGTTAAATAACATGTATATTTTACACTAAACACATATTTTGTGAATGTATTGACTATTGAATGTAAACAACTTATAGTTTGGATATATATAAAATAGCCATAGTTCTTTCTTTTTCGGATCTTCTGCCTGCTTTTCTTACATGCTGATGTATCTAATGAATATTGGATGTGTGGCAGATGACATAGACCCTGACCAGACGTCGGGTGCTGGACTACTTGCGCGCATCTATCAATGCGAATGATTGTTGGGAGTTCTTGGCGAGTGACAAACAGTAAAGATCGCGAATAGACGTCGCATATGACGTCTGATCCAGGCCTGGATTGTTTACGCAGATCTGTTTGTTCGATACATATGTATTACCTAAGTTTGTACAAAATGTATATAATTATGTTTATATTTCCATAACTAATCATATGTACACTATTAGAATTTATCTGTCTCCTCTACTACCACCCTTCGTATCTACTGCTGCTACATCTAACTACTAGTGTATCTAATTGACTTCTTACCTATCTACACATTTATCTTTACATCGCTATACCTTCTGCTATTTCTACATCTATTAGAGACAATGCTCAAGTACATCATTATCATATTTTTTTCTATACGACCTACTTCCAAAATACAATATCGACCGAATGATTAGCACAGATTGTGTAACTGTATATATCCATTTACCCGGATGTCTCGATTGCTGCAGCGTGGGACCAGTCGTTCAGCATAACTAAAAGGTTGCTTTTCAAATAAATTTTATATGTAGCTATAATGATCTGGCATGGTAGCGATCTTCTTTATGGATAAAACATAATGCGGTTAACAGGACATCCTAGGCACATTCTTTCGTTTGTGTCCATTGGCTGCAACAATGGATATACACAGTGTCCTTTGCTTTGATTTTTATTGAATTTTCAGCACTGTTAACTCTGACAAATGAACTTATGAACTGTCAGTTCCAGTAATGTAGCATGACAACTAAATTCCATAGAATTCAATAACTTTTGTGTATAAAATGAAAATTTCTCTTTACTACATTTGTATTACCTGTTTTTCTGTCTGTTCTCTTACAATCTTTGTACTATATACTTCAGGGGATCTTCTTTTGGCTTATATCCGACTGAACCGATTCGTGATCTTCGAAGTGTTTTATGCCTTGGTAGACAATATTTCGTAATTACTGTAGATATAAACACTTATAGATCGCGAATCGGAATACATTACAGTCTGACAGTGAGGCTTAAGGGTATTAAATATTTTACAAACTTTGAATTTGTGTTATTCGTAGGGACGTTTCTCTTCAGATCTGGCGATATATAACTCAATCCTGGTCGAAACAGCAATAGCAGTGATAACTGAACTGCAGTAACGCTTCATCTAGTGATTTAGAGAATGACAGCCTATCCGACGTCTCATCTACTTCATTTCAGAAATATTTTTCTTTTGTACACTACAACGTCCAAAGCCTTTTACGAAAAGTAGACTGTCGAATTAGAACTTAACAACTTTGACGTGATTTCTTTGACCGAAACTTGGCTACACCAATCTAATCTAGATTCTGATATCAAGTTTCAAGGCTACAAATCACCATTTCGTCATGATAGACAAGTAGTTGCGGTCATGGTACCAATGCCGTAATCCATAAACGAATGACGAATCAGAATGTTCAGACCAACAGATATGGACCCCAGAACAAAGGGTGTAATCAGGCGTCCGCGGATAGTAAGCATTACTTGGTAAGCAAGCTTCGCCCACCATGCCCATAGGCCTGAACGAAGGAAATATCGGTAGAAGCGTATGTCTGGGATTCAGGAAGTCTACTTATGGCGCGTCACTGGCAAAAACATCAGAAACAATTCTGGAAACTGCCACATTGTAGGGATTGACTAGATCATGATGTCTCCCATAGAACTTCTTAATTGTTGCTACCAATTTGGTTTTTTGATACCCCTGGCTCAACAACTTTGAAGTGAGCACTTTCCCACGCTCCATGAAGTCCGGACAAGCGGATGCGCACGGTGCAGTAGCAATTTATGTTAAGGAAACGTTTTATTCTCGACGAAGGGATTATCTTGAATTACGTAACGTTGAATGTGTTTGGGTTGAAATTCTAATTAAAAACAAACCTGTACTTATAGAGACATTCTACAGACCACCCAACTCTAACGCATCAGTCCTTTCTGACATTGAAACGTCTATTCATCTTGCACATGATACTGGTATCAAAGACATTATTATTACTGGTGATTTTAATCTTGATCTATTAAAGCAGAATACACGCAAAAAATAGATGATATTTGTAATCAGTACAGGTCATCACAACTGGTAAACGACTCTACTCATTTTACAGAACATTCTTCTTCATTAATCGATATATTAATTCCATGTAATCCCAGAAATATTGTTCTAAGTGGAGTAGGTGAGCCTTTCCTGTGTCAGAACATCTGCTATCATTGTCCCATTTACTGTTTTTATAACTTGATAAAAGAACATACTTTGAGTTTTAAATGGAAAGTATGGTTATATGATAGAGGTGATTATAATTCGTTAAGGCAAGAGACAAGTGATACTAATTGGGATGCTATTATAAACGAAGACTTAGATATTTATGTAACTAATCTTTCAAATCAAATAATTTCGCTAGCCGAGAAACACATACCAAACAAATACGTAACAGTTAGAAATGCAGAACCTATGTGGTTAAACAGTCAGCTACGCAGAATGATCAAAAAACGTAAACGCCTCTTTAAGAAAGCTAAACGAACAAAACTATCGCAAGACATGAATCTCTACAAACAATACAGAAACGAAGTTACTAAACTAATTTGCAAGTCAAAGAAATCTCATATCGACGATAAATCAAACAAGGTAAAAACACAAAAAAGGTAAGAGAAAAGTCCAGGGAGTGCCACAATCACAAACCGCAGCCCTTCCCAGACCCAAAGAGAAAGAGGAAACCGACAAATCGAAACAAGCACAAACCGAACAAACGTACGAAAAGCACTAAGATTAGCTCTCTCTTCCCCAAGCGAGGTAATCGCAATACTGAAAGGACTGAAAAACACAAGAACAAAATGACACACGGAAAGACATACAACAAATCGCCTCGTAAAACCTAGCAGTAACGACTGGTGAAAATAGTTGAAACCATTTATTAAATCATCAAGCAGTTCAGGCATTCCAACGCTTTTAAAGGACGACATAATTTACTCCAATGACATAGAAAAGATTAATATTCTAAATGATCACTTTATAGGACAGACAAATCTTCAAGATAATAATAAGGAACTTCCAAAATTGAATATCAGTAAAATACACCCTCAATCCAAGATATCAAAATTAAACCCTAATGAAATCAAAGATATACTGCTGAATCTCCAGCTAGGAAAGTCTTCCGGACCCGATGGAATAAATAAGAGAAAAAGAACTCTCTTCTGAACTGGCCAACCCATTATGTTCCCTGTTCAATTCATCTCTGTCCTCAGGTTCCTTTCATTCTTCCTGGAAAGAAGCTAACGTGACTCCGACCTTTAAAAAAGATGATAATCAAATGTTTTGAATTACAGACCAATATCTCTTTTGAATACTATAGGAATGGTCATGGAAAAACTTGTGCACAAACATGTATTCAACTTCTTTCTTTCTAACAATACAATTTCCAGTTTTCAATCAGGTTTCGTTACGCGCGATTCAACTGTAAATCAGCTTGTAAACATGTATAATACTTCCTGTTAGGCATTAGACGAAGGTAAAGAGGTGAGGGCGGTCTTTCTTGACATAAGCAAAGCTTTTGATAGAGTTTAGCATCGGGGACTTCTTCATAAACTAAATTATGTGGGTATCAGAGGACGTTTGTTGGATTGGTTCTCCGATTACCTAACAAACCGAAGACAAAGAGTTGTTCTTCCTGGTTCTTGTTCTGATGAGTCTTATCTAAAAGCCGTTGTACCACAAGGTTCGATACTTGGTCCTCTGCTATTTCTTATATTTATAAATGACATCGCTAATGACATTAATTCGAATATCAGACTGTTTGCTTATGACACTAGTCTATACATTATTGTCGATACTCCGCAAAATACCGCATCTGTTATGAATAACGACCTTCAAAAATTAATATTTGGGCACCAAAAAGGCTTGTCACTTTCAACCCTGCTAAATCTGAATCTCTCTTAATTACAAGAAGACGTACTGATCTACGACATCCTCAACTGGACCCTAATGGAAACATCACTGGCAGAAAGCCAAACGGACAGTCACTTTCCCACAAAGTGTCCAAATGGCTATCCATAACAAAAAGATGTAAGCGACACACACATTCAAAGACGAACTATAACAAAAATAAACCATGACAGAAGAACCGCCTTGGAACGGTAAGTGAAAAGTATTTCAGTGGGGGCCTTAAATCGATTTTACGTGGTCACAATCCTCGCCCTTACTTCTGCCGCGGTTTAGACACATAATTTGTTCAGTCCGCATGAAGGCTTCCTAACTCATCAGTGCTACATCTCCGAGAACACAAAGTCAACAAATTACAGAGATGAAACAACGATGAGGACTCGACAGCACGAAGCAACTGAAACGCTAGAGCAAAAGAAAACCAACAGTAAGACTCCGGTGGGCCCGACCAAAGATAGAGCATCAAGTACCAACCAACGTTACCCAAAATTAAATTTCAAATAAGCCTTTACGCTCGAACCATCATAGAATCTGAGGCCTAATCCGCCGGCGTGCAATTAAAGAGGGAAGCAAAGTTATTAACCGTGATTTGGTTAACAACCATGCATGCAGTCTGTCGTATAACAAATATGTTGTCCCAATCTTTTTATATCGAAGAATGATTTTACGAAATTGGGTACTGAAGTCATTGCAAGCATTTTTTTTCTGAATTTATATACTAAGTCACCATAAAATTCGGGTTCCGGCAGGCTTTGTTGCAGAAGAGATTTAAATCCAACATTGAATTTAGAAACTAAATCGGAATGACGTCTATAAAACTTAGAAAAACCTTTACGTAGTTTATGATACCGATAACACTGATTAAGAAGTTTAGCAGTTAGCAATTTATTATGATTGTTGAAGTCAGTTACATGACTAGAAACTCTGGCAAGTCGAATTAATTGTGAAATATAAACACCGTAGGATGCCGCACGAGGAACATCACGATCTAAGAAAGGAAAATTTACAATCTCAAAATCAAAATCATCGCGTTTGTCATAAATTTTGCAGGAAACAAATCCATCTACAATAGATAAATGTACATCCAAAAAACGCGGCTTCGGTATCAGAAGAATTAGGTTTATTTAACTGAAGTTCTGGAGAGTAAATATGATTGATTAAACCGTCGAAGTAGGCATTGTCAATATTCAATAAATCATCCAAATATCTTGAAGTTGAGCTAAAAGCTTCAATGATTTCAGATTGGTTTTCAACGGAAAGGGACATCATGAAGTCTCTTTCATAACAAAACAAGAACAAATCAGCCACAAGGGATGCGCATTTGTCTAAATAACTTAGTACCAAATCTTATATAAATATTGTCAAGTAGAAAGGTGAGAGCTTCACACACTTTCTGGCATGAAAACGTTACCTCCCATAAACATCTCGGTTTAAGTTTATCAAATGATGGAACCTGGCATAATAATATCGAGCTTATCACATCTAAAGCTTGGTCAAGAATAAATATAAGGCGAAAACTCAAATTCCAATTTGATTGCAAAACTTTGGAGATTATTTATTTTACATTTATACGACCCATACTGGAATACGCAGATGTCGTATGGGATAATTGCACTCAGTTTGATCAAACTATGATTGAGAAGGTGCAACTTGAAGCCGGTAGAATAGTATCTGGAACAACTAAGTTAGTCTCTCTTGCTTCACTGTATAATGAATTGGGATGGGAAGAGCTTAGCTTTCGACGAAGTAAACATAAACTTGTTCGTTTTTTACAAAATGATTAACAGACTTTCACCAAACTAATTGACACAGTTAGTTCCTGATCAAGTCGGTCAAGCCTCTTCATACAATCTAAGAAACTCTGAGAATTTGCAAAACATCCATGCTGGCACTCAACAATATTACAAATCCTTACTACCTTCAGCAGTCAGAGACTGGAATGCTCTACCTGTTTTATCAAGAACAGCCCCGTCCCCCACAGTAGAATTTTTTAAAAGATCTCTGAGTATTAATTCACGTGAAACACCATCCTATTTCTGTGTCGGTGAAAGACTAGGTCAAATACATCATGCAAGACTTCGAACTAACTGTAGCTCTCTACTATTATTTATACCATAAAAATATCATTGAAGACCCGAGATGCACGTGTGGACTACCCGAGACCAACACACATATTCTCTTAGAATGCCGAAAATATAACGCTATAAGAATGGATATGTTGCATTAAGTATCGCAGTTCTGCCAACCAACATTACATACCCTATTATTCGGGAACCTGGCTTTAAAAGATGAAGCGAATGAAACAATTTTTAAATACGTACATACGTTTATCCAAAGAAACAAACGCTTTGAAATCTCCTCTTGAACTGTCCTACAAACCGACATATATCAATACTAATTTCCATAAAGCTAGTAACATAATATGTTATCTGAATATAGTTTAGTTTTCTAACAATACATTTGTAGTTTAAAATCGGTTTTAATCCATAAGTTTCAATGCTTGAAGTAAGATTTGATTTTATTTATTTAAAGTTGGATCCCCACATCACTTTCTTTACTTCTCGCCTTTACTACGTGATTGTGCCTGCAAAATATTATTTTTTTATAAGTATTCTAATACGTCTCTATTACACACCCATTACTCTCTAAGCTCTTAAACTGCACTCTCATTTCGCTTCTTTTCTTTCACCTTTCTTTCCCTTCGTTATTTATTTAGTTAGTTAGCTAGTTAACTACTTGTACATGCATGGTCACAACGTTTTGATTTGATGCTCAGGAACTGAGGGAAACGAATTCACATAAGCTATATAGCTTTTTTCGAATCCCTTTTATATATTTAACATGCTCATGTAATGTCTATGTAGATGTATTGATGTATTGAGAAATATATGAAATAAAAATATGTTTAAACCAAAGTAGATATGTTATTCTGTACAATCAAGCACTGCCATGTTTTTACACTCACGAAAGTTCATGGCGCAGGGGACACGGTGGGAAAATATATACATATGGAGATGTTTTTTTTTTTTTTTTTTTTTTTTTTGTTTTCTTTTTTTTATGCGATTTGATCCCGCATTTTTTCCCTTTCTCTCTCTCTTTCTCTCCCTTTTCTTTTGCCTTTACTTGCGCATTTCGTATGCAGGGCCATTTGAGCCGCACTTGATTGGTGTTGACGGGACTGCGTTACAAAGGTACAACGGTAAACAAACCGAACATTCGAAAATTTGACCTTTTTCCTACTTCGGACGCCTTTCGCGCCCTTTTTTTACCTGCTAGAGAGCTCGTGTTGATACTGTTATCACCCCACATACTGCGTATTAAATGATACTGGAACTGGAAGATTGTTTGTATTAATCTCGCCATGAGGATTGTTCAAAAAGTGTTGGACAGCAATTACGGATAAATACGCTACCGCCGTCGAATGGATATAAGAAGGCCAGGGATAAAAACGTGGATGACCGGTAGTGTCAGGCTATTACTCATACAGTTATGTCCCCATGATTGCTGAAAACAGGCTAATTTGGACCTAAAATGTCAGCAGCATAACTTCTTTAATTCATATTCATTTTTTTTTCAGTTAAAAAAAGATATTTTTCTTATTACTACTCTAAAACATATATTGTGGCTACTTGTTAGAAACTCAATAATGTAGTTCTAATGAGTACCCAAAAGCTATGCTTTGAGAAAAAAAAAATAAGAAAATGTCTTTATTTTCTTCTCAAATTGTAATTTTACAGCCATAAAAATGCCACTATATTCAATAGGTGTGCTTTCAGAATGCCTTAGCTATTCAATCTTTGCTTGGTGCAAGTGAAAGCTTTGCCCAAGTTCAAATTTAATTACATCATAACTTCATGAACTGTTGCCTCAGTAGTGATTACATGTAGTTAAGTTACGATCCTTAACTACTATTAAGTGTACATCGAACATTCTGGCAGACTGGGTGGATGCCCAGGCTGATCTTAGTCTTTGATGGCACACAGACCAACCCCATTGTTGGTTTAGCTAAGAGATGGCTATGTGTTCTATGTTAGGTCATATTTGTATGTATTTTCTTGATTTTACTTTTTTTTCTTTCTACAAGGGATTAAACTGTTTTGAATAAAGTATGAAACTTGAATGCATAATGCTACAATTTTTAATAACTGTACCTTTTTTGAAGTAGTAAACTGCACAGGTATATTCATTCAAATGGAAAATAAATACTGTAGATAAAAAATTACCTCACTAAAGACAAGGTTATCTCTCCATACATTGTTGAGGGCTATTTTAGTGCTGCACATGTACTGTAGAGAACTACTTTTGGTGTGTAATGATGAAAACAATGGTGGCATTGAATTTAGTCATGGAGCCGTTTAGGTGCCTTTGTTAAAAAATTGGTAGCTTTAGTTCTGTGCTGAGAATGATGAAATCAAAATACCTTTTCCCAAGAGGGAAGATGTTTCAACATAGAAAAATAATTTCAATGAAATTTATTCATCACAGGTAAAATAAATTGCGATTTTTTTTAAAGGCTTCAACAGCACATTTACACCTTCAAATATCTTCCACTTTCAGTTGTACATGGTGATTGAAGTATGAACTTTATGTTGAAATAACATGATATGTCCAACAATTTGACTTTATACATATATCCAAACCCCTTTATTACAACTGTCTATTTCATCCAGTTTTGGACTATTGTACTGATTATGCCCCTAAAGATATGATGTTATTGAGTTATACTGAACCAAAAAAGAAACTTTCGCAAAGTAGGTCTTAACCTTATAAGGTTAAATACAACATGTAGAAAAATGTGTATATGTAGTAGTTTACACTGACGACCTACTTTGGGAAATCGGTCAGATAATCACCTCATGTCAAACGACATTACGTCTGTTTTGACAAAGCCTCCATTTTCACGTGCACGCACGGGGTGGACATATCTGGTTTACCTGTGTTAACTTTTTTCACTGCAAATTATTGCACTTGACGACTACAGTCATAAAAATACCTAAACACTTTTATATCGATACAATTTGGGCAAAATTTCGATGCCTCGAATTGCGAAACATTTAAGAGAGAGAGCCGTTGGGATGCTGGAGGCAGGAGCTTTAACAGAAGATGTTGCTGCGCAAGTTGGATCATCTGTGCAGGCAGTTAGAAGTCTGAGACGGCGGTTTGTGCAGATCTTCCACGTAGCGGTAGACCACGTGTGACCACGCCGGCGCAAGACCGCTATATTTTGAACCAACATTTACGAAATCGTTTTTTAACTGCGACAGCTACAGCGTCTGTCACCCCAGGTACTCATAACCCCAGGATTTCCGCTCAAACCGTACGAAATCGTTTGGCTGAGAACAATTTACGTGCACGTCGTCCCTACGTCGGAACAGTATTAACGGATCGTCATCGCCGTGACAGGCTTCAATGGACTGATAGACACATCAACTGGACAAGACAAGACTGGCGGACGATTCTTTTTTCAGATGAATCCAGGTTTGCATTGTCCAATAGTGATGGTCGGATCAGGGTCTACCGACGTAGGAATGAACGTTACGCTGACTGTTGCGTTCTTCAGCGGGATCGTTTTGGCCATGGGGGCGGGGGGTGCGGGGGGGGGGGGGTTCCGTGATGGTTTGGGTCGGAATAAGTTATGGGTATCGTACCCAATTAGTGGTCATTGATGGCAATTTGAACGCTCAAAAGTATAGAAACCATGTCCTTGCCCCACACGTTGTTCCTCTCTTACAAAATCACGGCGTTATTTCTGTGTTTCAGCAAGACAACGCCAGACCTCACGTCGCCCGTGACAATATCCAGTTCTTGCGAAACAACAATATTGATTTCATAGACGACTGGCCCTCAAAAAGCCCGGATCTAAATCCCATCGAGCACCTTTGGGATAATCTTGACACACGTGTACGGCAACGTCAAAATCCGCCTGGTAACGTCAATGAGCTCCGTGACGCTTTGCTAGAAGTGGAATAATATACCCCAGGCTCAAATTAATAATCTCATCCACTCAATGCGTCGTCGCTGCCAAGCTGTTAGCAATGCTCGCGGTGGGCATACTCGTTACTAAAGCCAAAAAAATTGAATCGACACCTACCTCAAATGAAATTGAAAAATCCAATGAAATTGATAATTTTCAGACTGTAAATGAACTTTGATGAATTGATTTTAAATTATTGTGCAATAACAAATACGAATAAAAACTGTTAATATACAGATATGTGGAAACAACCCCATTGAAGTCCCGCGAAAGTTTCTTTTTTGGCTCAGTATTTTGTTTTATACTCATAAGGAAATTGTTTCTCCCTTGTTTTTTTTCATTTCACTACACATGGTATGTAGACTGTACAGACACACGTATAACGCTTGCCACGCTGGCCGACTGTTTTTTTGTTTTTTTTTTTTTTTATTATTATTATTATTTTTTTTTTTTTTTTTCAAATATTTTTCTTACTTTTTTCAGAAAACGGGATGTCACATTCTGTGCAAACTGTCTCCATCCGTTTCCACTGCACGAAATGTCAAATCTCATTGTCTAAAGTCGTCTGCTGAATTTGCCCAGAGCAATATTTACTACAGTGATGTGTCATAAGCGATTGTTTGGTCTAAATACACTGCTGTTGAGAATTTTCAGCAGACGGCATTTTAAAATATCGTTCGTACATTTTACAACAGAAAATATGGTTTGACATTTCACCCAAATTATCTCCTTCGGATTATTTGACATTTCATACGAAAAAATTCACAAAATGCCGCCCTGTTTTCTGTGACATATAAATCTTTTTTCCGTTTTTATTTTGCTAAATATATGAGGGTATGGATGGAAGGGATGGATAAAAGAAGGAAGAGTCGCGCTCTGGGATGGTATCAGGAAAGAGGGATAACTAAACGGTCATTGTGTTCGATATGCTCATGAATTTGCGTTCACGAACATATCGAACATAATGACTAGTTATTTATCCCTCGAGATACCGCTCAAAATAGAATATTATGCGTCAAAACCAAAAATAGATTAAAAACTCAACCCCTAACATTTCCATGAACTATATGTACTTTGGAGTGACAGGAGCTTTTTTTTTTCACAAGATATTATCTGTTGTGCACGTAAATATATGGCATACAGTACGTCCATAGTCTGAAGTTGTTAAAAGTGGACGGCACTTATTTTTCACGTTGATCGAGTATACACCCGTTTACACAGTGAAAAAAGCTTCGTTTCATCTTGATTTGATTGTTATGGAGTGTGATACATCGACTGTAAAGTATCAGAACTTCGCGTCAATTAACTGCTATTCAGGGCTGCGTTTAATAAAGTAAAACGCATTTTCCCAAACTATTTTGCACTGTTTGAACGGCTATTGTAATTGTGCCTTAAGTGACCTCAAATTAGAGAGTAGCCATTATTCTCGTTTACAAGACCTGATATAATAAATAATATCAACAATTATTGATTTATAAGGGATCGGATATATAATATCAACTCAGTAAACATTTCCATAATTAAACTACGAACAAGCATACAAAACGTTTATTTGCACAGACCGTCATTTTGGTTGTGTCAAAAGCCACATTGAGAGTAGATCGAGGATACTCGCTACTGTCCACCGAAAACTGTCACAACTGAATGGAAAGTTTGCTGCCGTTTGCGAGAACCTGTCAACGTTTTGATTAACTGAACGCAGCCCAGGGCTGCGACTGCGCAGGCTGATCCGAGTCCTCGCTAGGAACACATGCAATCCTGTAGGAAATGCTGTGCTTCGGATTAATTTGTAATGTCGTATCAATGTCTGTGCAATGTTATTCATCACGAAAACACACCTATATAATTTTGACCCCATTAAACCCCACTTTTATATAGGAAAACTGGGGTTTACAGGGGTATACATTATTTTTCTTATTGCTGCTCAAAATCATAGATTGTGGGTACTCGTTAGAACCGCCTCGCCGAGGCGGTTCTAACGAGCACCCACAATCTATGTTTTGAGCAGAAATATGAAAAATATCAGAATTTTTTATCGGAAAATTTCCCTTTTTTGGTTGTAAAGTTTTCAGTATATTTGAATAGGCGTGTTTTCGTAATGATAAGCCTGCTGTGATGTACCGTAAGCTTCCGAATCTCATCAGCAGCTTCAGCATTTAATAGCAGCATCTCCATCATCAAAATTTCCTGGCTTCTCGGTGTTAGACTAGTACACTTGATTACACCTTTATTAAACGTCTAATTATAATGCGGTCTCGGATGTAAGACGGTTTAAAGGTGACCCTAGAAGTTTTTGTATCCAAACAAACTGTAAAAAATATATAGAACGGCCATTTTTCTATATAGTCTATACAATGTTTGTTTGGATTCAACACGGTTGTATAGAAACATTTTGTTTGCTTTGGATCATAAAGAGATAGAGGATGTGGTGTATTATATTTTGACGTGTATCTGTACAATGCACACGTATGGTTGCATTGATTATAGCTGTAATGCTCAGGCCTTGCGTAGGTGTTTTACTGTTTGTTTGTGTTGAGGTTTTACGGCCCAGTCAACCCAATTGGTCATGTCGAGCGCGGTCAGTTTACCTAGCCACACGTTCACATTCTTTCGCCAGAAACTGACAACTGCCCTTCTTGAATCAGCCGAAGGGAGAGAATGACCGTAGAAAATATTTCATAATCAATATCCACGAAAGAATGTTGCCGTCCTCGGCGGGGGTTGAACCCGCCACCTCCTGGTCTCCACCCCCAGTCGGACTGCGTATCCAACTGAGCCACCTAGGCCGGCAGGCGGTTTATTGACCGGCACGCGAATCGCGCCGGTCTCTTAGTATAGCTTTGGAGTTTTATGTATGGAGAAGTGTTCGATTAGCGCAGAACGCAGTTTGAATATGACCTGCAGTTCATCTTTGGTAAGTTTGACTATGCTTAAACAATTATGCTAAAATAAGCTTCTAGATAAGATCTGGTAACTTAGTTAAGCTTTCACATGTTTTATTTTGTTTTGTTTTTTTAATAATAATGAACAAACTAAGTCTCGTGGAGATCCCAATATGACTAGGATTTGCATATTGCTTGATTAAGAAAATTCATAAAGCTTAATAAAAGCATACATTAAAGAATCACATTATTGTTCTTTTTTAACTATCACATTGAAACTTTATTCAACTTTAGTATACCCATGTCCCATATTTCTAAGTAAACATGAACAAAATTTGCACCGGTACTTAGACGTTTACGTCTAAATAGTTTGTCTTGTACGTTTACTGATAACGAGATGCGCCAGAGAGAGAGAGAGAGAGAGAGAGAGAGAGAGAAAGAGAAAGAGACCAGTACAGACTGCTATCCTTATGACAACTATGCACTAAGTAGTATTCAATGTTATGTCATATTTATTGACTGTCTAGAGCCTTATACCATATAAGTGCATAAAAGAATTGAACAGTGAGCAGTCTACGTATGCAGTGTGCTGTCATAAAAAGTCTTCAGGTAAGTTTGTCGCCTGTCTATAGTAGTATATAACAATCTTACACCTACTAATAACTGCCGGCCTCGGTGGCTCAGTTGGATGCGCGTCCGACTGGAAACCAGGAGGTCGCGGGTTCGACCCCCGCCGAGGTCGGCAACATTCTTTCGTGGAGATTGATCATGAAATATTTTCTACGGTCATTCTCTCCCGTCCGCTGATTCAAGAAGGGCAGTTATCAGTTTCTGGCAAAAGAATGTGCACAATACTGGTTAACCACTTAGAGGACTAAACCTGCCCAGTAAACGTGTGGTTAGGTAAACTGACCGCGCTCGCTCGACATGACCCCATTGGGTTTACTGAGCCGTAAAACCTCAACACAAACAAACCATCTAATAACTCTATATTGAAAGTGTACAGTGAGCAGTAGCTACCGTGTTCTGTCAGATCGACTGTCTAGAGTATTATGTAACAGTCTTACACCATCAATATTGAAAGTGTACAATCAACAGTAGCAACGTGTTCTGTCAGATCAACTGTCTAAAGTATTATGTAACTGTCTTACATTATCAATATTGAAAGTGTACAATCAACAGTAGCTACCGTGTTTTGTTAGATTATGTAACTGTCTTACATTATCAATATTGAAAGTGCACAATCAACAGTAGCTACCGTGTTTTGTTAGATCGACTGTCTAGAGTATTATGTAACAGCCTTACACTATCAATATTGAAAGTGTACAATCGACAGTAGCTACGAGTTCTGTCAGATTGACTGTCTAGAGTATTATGTAACTGTCTTACACCATCAATATTGAAAGTGTACAGTGAGCAGTAGCTACCGTGTTTTGTCAGAGCGATTGTCTAGAGTATTATGTAACAGTCTTACACCATCAATATTGAAAGTGTACAATCAACAGTAGCAACGTGTTCTGTCAGATCGACTGTCTAGAGTATTATGTATCAGTCTAACACCATATATATTGAAGTGTAGTCAGCAGTAGCTACCTTGGTCTGTCAGAATGACTGTCAGGAGTGGAATGTAACAGTCCTACACCATCTGTATTGAAGTGTACAGTCAGAAGTAGCTACCGTGTTCTGTCAGATCGACTGTCAGGAGTAATAGTCTGACACCATCTATATCGAAAGTGTACAGTGAGCAGCAGTAATAGTTACCGTGTTCTCTCAGATCGACTGTCTAGAGCAGTATGTAACATTTTTACACCATCTTTATTTGAAGTGTTCATTGAGCAGTAGCTACCGTGTTCTTTCCGATAGGCTGTCTGGTGTAGTATGTAAACATCCTACACCATATTTGTTACATGTATTCATTGAGCGATTACTACAATGTTGTCATATCGCCTGTCTGCAATATTAATATAACAGTCTTACACCGTCTGTATTGGAAGTGTTAATAGGCAGTCTCTAGTGTTTTGTCATGTCGACTTTCTACAATAATGTGTAACAGTATTGTACCATCTGGGCCCAGTTGTTCAAAGCATCGTTAGCTTAACGAACTCGTTAGTGGTCAACATGTTATCTCTTCTAGTAAGTACAATATCTAATTCGCAGGTATTTTGCTGAAAAATTGTGAGTAGCTTTCGCTTTTTTTCAGTAAAAGTAATAGCGTATATGCCATATTTAATGATCAAAGTTTTAACGATACGTTAACTAACGTTATCGTTAGTTTTGAACAACTAGGCCCTGTATTGGAACTGTATTCTGAACAGTCTTCAGTATTCTATCATATCAAAGCTGAAAGTATACAGATCGGTGGTGCTGCCAACACTATTATACGCATGCGAAACTTGGACAGTTTACCAACGGCATGCCACAAGACTGAACCGCTTCCATACAAACTGTCTTAGAAAACTTCTAAAGATCAAATGGCAAGACAGGATTCCAGACACAGAAGTCGTGAAAAGGGCAGGGATGCAGAGTGTACATACTCTTCTGAAATTGGCACAGTTAAGATGGACAGGCCATGTTGCCAGAATGCCTAATGAACGTTTGCCAAAGAAAATCCTCTATGGAGAACTACAAGTTGGAAAACGCTCCCATGGTGGCCAGAAGAAGCGATACAAGGACACTCTCAAAGCCTCCCTTAAAGACTACAACATACC
This sequence comes from Anodontia alba, assembly GCA_964016985.1. Lineage (NCBI taxonomy): Eukaryota > Metazoa > Mollusca > Bivalvia > Lucinida > Lucinidae > Anodontia > Anodontia alba. The sequence continues at coordinate 149,218,366 of OZ024821.1, forward strand.
AACTGAGTCGTGAGAAGAGATTGCACAGGATCGAACAAAATGGCGAGGCCTCATCAGAAGGGGTGCTGGTGAATACGAAGCAAAAAGAATAAGCGAAGTCGAACAGAAAAGTGCACAGCGGAAAGTCAGAACTAAGGCATCACCAACAGAGCTTTCTTCCTCAGACCTCTCTTGTTCTATCTGCAGCTGGCACTTTAGAGCTAAGATTGGTCTCATTAGCCATCTTAAAACACACAAATAATAACACATCACACAGTTGATTAGGATTGGTCAATGTCAGTAATGACAGACGAACAAACATATCGATTGTCTAGAGTCTTAAACTATTTATATTAGAAGTGTACCATGAGCTGTTTCTACAGTGTTCTGTCATATCGACTGTCAAGAGTCTTACACCATCTTTACTGGAAGTGCACAGTGAGTTGTTTCTGCAGTCTGTTGTCATATCGACTATCTAGAATCTTACACATTCTATACTGGAAGTGTGCAGTGCGCTATTTATGCACAGTTCTGTCAATCGACTGTCTAGATTCTTACACCATCTATATTGGAAGTGTACATAGGCCTCTTTCTACAATGTCCTGTCATATCTATTGTCTAGTGTAGTTTACAACAGTCTTACGCCATATATATTGAAGATGTACAATGAAAAGTGTCTACATTTGTCTGTCACATTGACTTTCTAGTAGAGTAGTTTGTAACAGTATTACATTGTGTATGTTGAAATTGTGCAATGGGCAATATATACGGTGCGCTACCATATCGCCTCTTCAAATTTTTGAAACAGTCTAACACCATCTGTATGGTAAATGTGCAACTGCAGTGTATATATTGCTCTACCATATGTTCCTAGTGTAGTTCATCACAGTCTTACACCCTTTATATAGAAATTGTACAGCGAGCAGTGGCTACAGTGTTCTATCAAATCAACTGTCTAGAGTAGTTTGTCGCAGTCTTATATCGTCTATATTAAAAGTGTACAGTGAGCAGTGACTACAGTGTTCTGTCAAGTCGACTGTCTAGTGTAGTTTATTATAGTCTTACACCAACTATGTTAAAAGTGTACAGTGAACAATGACGACAGTTCTGTCATATCGACTGCCTAGACTAGTTTGTTACAGTCTTACACCACCTTAACTGTAACTGTATACCCTTTGGGCACAACAGCATTGCAAAAACGTCGTTTCAACGTTGATTCAACGTCATTGACGTTGAATCAACGTTGAAATGACGTTATTGCAATGCTGTGTGCCTGCTGGACTGTGGAAACTGTCTAGTCTACATTTGACCATCACGCGACTGTTGAGAGTGGTTTGTAACAGTCATTCCTATGGAATGTGTGCCGTCTATAGTGCTCTGTCTTATTTAAACAGCCTTTGACCACCTCTATTGAAAGTGTAAAGTAAGCAGGGCAGATCTATGCCAGACTGTGCAGACTAGCTCACTTCGATTGTTATTGTTCACACATGAATGTGTTTGTTTTTGGCAGTGAGCTGAAACTGCTCTGACTGATATTACAGTATCGCACATATCCGCGATCTGATCAGTCTTCGATGTCCGACTAAAACAAATTGGATCCTGGGGTTCCAGCAGAGTGCCCTCTGACGACTCTGGTCAGACTTGTGGATCTAAGGCTATTCTGAGTCTTCGCTGAGCTAAGCGTACTGTATCAGTACATTGCTGTCGCAACCGCAAGCCTGTAAAGGTTTGAACGCAAACAGTGGTTAGACCTTGTAGAACACACAAACACACACCTGCGAATGTACGCACGCACGCTTGCACGTGTATGGTGTGTCCCAAACAAACTACTCGTGGATGCGCAGACTGTTCTGCATTTATGCGACTGGGAAATAGGATGATTCATTTTTGCCCAAGCGAACGACGCATTAACACAAATGCACTCCTTTTGTAACACTATATACAGTAGATTGAATGTCCGGTATTTTAATCGGTTCTCAAGTATCCCAGCTGAAATGAATAAGAAAACTTTGCAGATCAAAACGCTTAACACTTAGAACGCTGAGTGAAAATGTCAGTAGACGACATTTTGAATTATTGTATTATTATTATTATTATTATCATTATTATTATTATTATTATCCAGGAAAACGGGTTTTGATATTTCGTGCAAATTGTCTCGGTTTTACATGAAATATCAAAAGTTATTTTATTGAAGATAATAAAGAGTTCCAGAATGTCTGCCTCTTATAAAGGGGGTGGGGGTGTTAAGTCTAAAATGCCAAATTGGTCAAAATGTTTACTTCAGACAGTTCTGCAATAGGTATGGGTAAAGTTTAGTGATCTTGAATGGTTAACAGGAAATAGTATGGGGTCAGTCATTTCAAAGACACATTACATATAGGCGATCATTACATATAGGCGATTGGCATAGAAGCAGAAAGTCATCAGAATATTGAGTTTAATGCGAAGTTTCTACACAAAAGGTTGTTATATACCGTTTTAAAGTTTGATGTTTCTAGAGTTGAATGATACATGATGCAGGCATCATAGGCGGTGCAGTTACCATAGAAATGACTCAGAAGTAGTTCACTGTGAGTTATATGGCCAAATTTAGTAATTTCCACCCTATATAATTTTCCTTGCCATTTTCACTCATAATTAAGCTAATGCATAATACATAGACGTGATTGTTCCTCTTTTCAAAGGAATGCCATTTTTGGCTCCATTTTTCTAAAAACAAAATGTTGTGGATTTGATCTGAAATGCTCATAAACAACATATTCAGGAGGGGTATTGGGGTTTTCCTCTGTTTTCTTCAGGTTTTTTTCCCTTTATCAATTAAGCAGCTGGGGTTTTGTTATGTTGTATGTCAAGTGGTGTCATTCTAAGTGATTTTGGTATAGCACTGCCTGACCAAAAGGTCCCATTTCGGACGGGTTTCAATTCAGTGTTGTCAGAAAAAAACGTACACTGCGACAATTGTCAGTTATGCTCCTATCATAAAATCAGAACCAGCTGGCCTGGCAGCTGTGTATACCACAATGCGCTAAAGCAAAGAAACAGCTGTAATCTTTGGCCAGTCACATGCCATTCAGACCCTGCATCAACGGCTGTATGCTATAGCTCAACAAAGTAAACGGTCTATGTTATGTAAAATGAAAGAGAACATCTTGAGATTAGGAGGTTTTCATACCGTTTGCACGTTCACTGCATGTATAGTTAAAATATGGGGAGATCGGGGGGAAGGGGGCACGGGGGGGGGGGGGGGGGGTTAAAAGCTCTTCAAGTAAACTCAAATGTCTACACTGAAAGCACGGTAAATCTGATGTTGGCTGGAAACCATTTCCATAGAGCTGTTCGGGGAATCACAGTTGCGTATGAGTGTCTCACTCTTTTGACTCGATTTCGCATTAGAGTGATTTTGTCATGATTTTACGTCGAGTCTAGCATTAAAGTGTGTTTCTCTGTAGCGATGATAGCTGCGATAGCGGTCAAACCGTCAACAGTAATTGTCCTTCACATCATCTACAAGCACGCATTATGACCCAGTGCCCTTGACCTAGATTTCGAGCTCCAGTGGCTTTGTCAGGATTTTACTTCGAGTCTAGCATTAAAGTTCGTTTCTCTGAAGTGGTGATAGCTGTTAGTGTCAGACCTTGCTTAGTAATTGTCCTCGGCATACTCTTCAAGCACACACTAGATCCCGGTGCCCTTGACCTAGATATCGCGCTCGAGTGACTTTGTCATGATTTTACGTCGACTCTAGCATTAAAGTGTTTCTATAAAGTGGTGATAGCTGCAAATGTCAAATCTTACATAGTAATTATCCTCGATATGCTCTTCAAGCACACACTATTATCCGGTGCCCTTGACCTAGATAATGTGCTCGGATGACTTTGTCATGATTTTACGTCGAGTCTAGCATTAAAGTGCATTTCTCTGTAGCGGTGATAGCTGCGAGTGTCAAACCTTGCATAATAATTGTCTTCGACAAACTTTTCAAGCACGCACTTTGACCATATGCCCTTGACCTAGATTTCGCGATCCAGTGACTTTGCCCAATGAAGGTGCTACGTCGACTTCCACGGAATTCTTGTTATTATATGACACGTCACGCAAAAAGGGCGTTAGAGCATATGTACAAGTGCCTTTTATGGTGCCATACTTTGGTGAATAGTCTCTTGTTCTTTGTTTATGAACTTTATGTGCATTTCTTTTACAGCTGAGAGAAGGACCTCTTTAGGAAAAGACTGGCATGCTGCCTGCTTAAAATGTGAGAAATGTAATAAGACCTTGACCCCGGATAACCATGCAGAGGTATGTTGTGCTATAGTGTACGACAAGGAGGGTGGGTGTACAGTTCATATGCAAATCAACCATAAAATATGATGATTTTCTTTATGTAGATTGTTTAGAATGTATTGGGACATTTTCCTGCAAGCAAGACAGTGGAAAAGATATTAGGTACAGTGAACTCTTGTTACAAAGACAGCATATTTTACACAGATATTGCCATTTGAATGATTCTTCTGTTGTTAAGACTCCTGAATGAGCAGAATGGTATGTAAGAAAGGCTATGTTTTATTCTTGTTTCTTCTGAGATGTTTTGAATATTTGTTGGAATCGACTCGGCATCTAAAACCATATATTTCTTGAAGTATTAAATACAAATTGAGGTTCTTGCATAATCACTTCACCATAAAAATATACAAAAAAAAAAAAAAAAAAAAAAAAAAAAAAAATGAATAATATAGAAAAAAAGATATACTAGATAAATAAAAGTATCATTTTTGTAAGATAAAAAAAAAAAAAAAAAACAAAAAAAAAAAAAAAACAAACAGTCCCATACATTGGTTAAAACAGATAAACCATGTTATTGTTTCCGGTTTTGGGAATACCGTAAGTTATATCATAGTTTGGTGACCTTTCACTGTCTGACCCCAACTCGGCTCCGCCTCGTTGTTTGGGATCAGACAGTGAAAGGTCACCAAACTATGGTGTAATTTACACCCAAAAACCTCGACAATAATCGTAGTTTATCTATAACTTATACCAGGAAATTAAGCCACAGGTTTTTTTGCATGATTTAGACCATTATATATATATATATATATATATATATATATATATATATATATATATATATATATATATATATATATTACCACCATGTTGTTATGTTAATTCCCTTGTTTGCGCACCTCATGTTGTTTACTTTTGTTAACTTAAGAGATGTTAATAAACTTTTAAAACCTGAAATCTGATATAATATATGTAGACAATTCATCAAGTTCATGCAGTAATGTTATATTTTCCGGCCCCTTCAAAAGACATGTTTGGCATATACCTAATCCAAGTCTTCTCTGACGTTTTAGTGGCTTTTCTTTGTATTGATACTTGCCACCAACATCAGAGTAATTCCTATTATGAAAATCAGGAATTTTCCTGTCCTGTCTAAAATGAGGGTTTTCACCAAAATAGAGACATGAGAGTTAATGCGTAATGTAGATAGCCACTAAGGATTATCAAACAAATATTTTATGACTTAAAACAAATGATAGTACTTGAATTTCGTAATGAATAATTGACATTTTGGGGTAAAAATTTGGCTTTTACCGTGTATAGTCTAGGCAACGAGGGTAGACTTTGACAAGTATAGTTAAAACGCTGGCTATGCAAGTTTCCAATGAAACAAATTATTTAATTTATTGGAAAAACGTTTTTTTTTATTCTTAAATCTTATGTTGCTATCTGCTGAATTATATTCACAATTTTCTTTGAACGTGTCTAGCCAAGACTGGCTGGGGGAATTCTGCACTTTTGATAGCTGAGTTGATCTGACGGTAAGCGGTAAATATCAGAGAAGACTCGGACTAGCATATACCGTATAATTAACTCTAAGTATTGCAGTATGTAGGCAGGCATGTGAAAACAGTGTAGACGTTGATCAGAGGCCACAGAGTGATCAGGATCTACTCTGTTTGCTGTTTGTCACTCAGCTAGCAATACCATGTTTGCCCATAGTATTGGCACAGACAGGCGCGTCTGATCAGAGTCTACACAGTTTGCCACTCATTCAGCAGGTTTAAGACACATTAACAGGTATTTGTATTTGTTTAAATTATGGAAAGGTATATGGCAAGGAATTAAGATATCCGACAAATATAGGAAATAACGGTATTTTAGACGCATTATTAATTTGTAGAATAGACTCTTTCAAGTTTACGGACAATTATGGTAAGTACGAGTAGTTTAGATGTTTCAATACCCAGGATATATACGGTGTTGTGTAAACGCGAGGGGCGGATCCAGAAGTATTAGTCTAGGGGTTCAGAATTTCTACGGAGGTTTTATTGGATCAAAAATATCGTATTTACCCTATGTATTCGAACGGATAGGCTCGAGTAAACAGTTTAGACACAGAAAGAGTCCATGAAAATGAAATTTAGAGTCAAAGTCGCCTTCCTCAGCCTCCTCTGATCCGCCCTTGAAAGCATTCACAGTTTTGTAGCGTACTGTGTACAGGTTTGTGTCTTACAATCAGTAGGGTCAGGTGTGTCAGCTGTTTGATCTGGAGCTCGGAACGGTCCGAACTGAATACAAATCCATACCCCTAAATGTAACAGGACCGCTGCTCCTTTTTTTTCCATGAAACCTCGTCCAGATTCGAGAAATATAGTCATCACTGCAACAGTTAATCTATTAGACCTCCATTTTGTGCGCTTGTGGGTTCGATCCCCGGTCGTATAATACCAAAGACTTTAAAATGATACTGGGTTGTAGACTGGTGGTAGGGACTTCTGTACTTGCAGAAGGTGGTAGAAGGTGGTATGTTAGTATTTCTTCTGTTTCTGGATTGCTGTACAGTTTTCCCCTCACAGTCCTCTCTTTTGTTCTTTCCTCTGGTCTACAAGATCTCTCCCGTCCTTTTGAGAGATGACACAAAATGACCCTCAAGAGCTGACGTGTCACTTGACAAACACATTTTAAAATGGTACATGTAGCAGCTGCTCTTTCGCTCAGGCTTCTGTACGCATACGCAGTTTTCCCTTGATTGTTGTTGACAAGCACCCTTTTTTCGTATGTTATGACTCATTTATAAATGGCTCGTTTTATAAATGAGCCGGGGCACAGAATTTCCTACAAGACTGCACGTGCACCCAGCGAAGACACAGATCAGCTGCGCATTCGCGCAGTCTGATCAGAGTCTTCGCAGGGCATTTTTTGGGGGGTAGCCAAGAACCCAAAAGCGCTTTCAGGTGGACTGCGAAGACTCTGATTAGATTGCGCAGGCTGATCTGAGTCTTCATGGGGCGCACATGCAGTCTTATAGGAAATGCTGTGTCCTGGCTCGAACGTGCTTTATTTTGTTTTCAGAGAGATGGTAAACCATACTGCCATGAACCCTGCTATGCAGCATTATTTGGCCCAGGAGGTAAGATTTATTCAAACTATATACTTTTATGCAGTTAAGAGGAACTGATACACTTTCAAGTAAGGTAACTCTGTCAAACCTTTTTTTAGCCTCTTCTAAAAAGTCTACTCTAAAAAGAAAGAATGGGGCAAATTTTTTGCTTTCAGAGTAGACCCCTTTTCAGAAGGGGTCTAATGCATGTAACATGATTTGGAGAGGGGTGGGTGAACCACTGTCCGATATATTTGTAAATCTTTGAAAAGCAAATATACACAAGCTGTATATACCAAAGAAGAATTTCGGACTCGCGTAAATAGCGTTTTTACGTTAAACTCGCCATTTCCAATCAACTGGTAATAGCGCTTTTTACGTATAATCGCTATTATCAAGGGTGACAACCTACGTCATAGCAAGGATATCGGAACCACTTGGATAGTCGCCATATTGATGCGAATAAGGTAAATAAATTGCTTCAAACTATACATAACGATTATACAGAAGACATAGTTTAGCTGGTGACAGTAAATATTTTCGCCCCACTGGTGAATGAGTTTTGCCTAGAAACAATGTTAAAGCTTCAAACACTTCAACAAAGTGATTCGTATCGGTACTGTCAACGCATGTTTTGCACTGACGTCGAAAACACTTTTGATCAAAATTACTTTCTGTAGCTATTTTACTCGATTTGCCTGTTGTGATTTGCAAATATTACCTTTGTGGTAAAAGAAGCAATGTTTCTGCACATGATTAAATGTGAGATATTATTTAAAAGCAAAGAAATGCTTTGAACGATGTCGTAAACACGTACGATGGCACCGATCTCGAACACACATATAAACAAAAAAAAAACTGATACCATGTAAAAAAGCTGTTACTCCCTTTATAAAATCTTTAAGAAACAGGACTGACGCATATGTTTGCTTATTCTTGTCTTGTAGGCCACTCAACCCTGTAGTTCAATGTTTCGTTCGTCTTTTTTGTACATAGTGAACTAATGAAATTCGACTGGTGATTTGGCCCCCGTACGCTCATAAATTAAATTACGTGAAAAAGCTGAGAGTGTGCCTGAATATCAACAAAGCTCACTGTAGATGTTTGGTGAACTTCGTCACAGCTGTCGTCTTTTAGATGATGTTACAGTAGCTCATGCTTTCTCTTTTGTTTCACAGACATTCTGATTAATTATTCTGACTATATAGTAGTACCGCGCCATGCCGACACATTATGTTTGTTTAAACATATTTTATTGGCTAACAAGAGCGAAAGGGTTGGACCATTATGGTTGGAACACGATTATTGTGGCTGATAGGTACTACACTGTTAGCTTCAACGTGTCGTTAACATCCTGTTGTGGTTTTCATTTATTTAAGAACGATATTACCACTTTAGTAGCAGTCGCAACTTACATTACCTTTCATAATTAATCGCCATAAAACTCATTCCCGCTACAATTAACGATTGTGTCGAAGTAACGCGGTAGCATAAGACGGCATTTCAACGACACGTTAATTGCTGTGGCAAAACAGAACACCATAGTTACATTGTATATTAGCCGGACTGCAGGATACAAAGAAGATGATAACTAGCTACACGTCGTTGTGGCCAACAGTGAGAAAACAGTGGGTCAGTAAAAAGGGTTATCAATAACACTTGTTTGTTATCTTACATGTAAATAAGGCACCACGCTATCCTGTAATTTAGTCGTTGGTGGTCATGTCTGTTTGACGCAACCCTCATTTCAATATGACGCTCGTCTTAGCAAATGAATGCTATTCGTCAAAACGATTTCTACATTACGGTTAAACGTTAGAAATCGTCGGAAAATATGCAGGAAATAGGCATCTACAGGGTGTCTCATAATATCTGATACCATTTTCCGAGGTAGAAATTTTTCCTATGAAAACGCTTTATATATCATTTTAAAGCAGGAATATTTAAGTCCTAAATGGTAGGTATTTAATGACATATATTTTTTCATCTGTTCTAAATTTCCCAAACGTCCGGAATTTTTGCGCATTTTTGAGTAGACGTCAATTTGTGCATATTTTATGTTCATATTATGACTTACATTTCAGACAATCAGTCAATGGTCCACGTACAATAAAGCCATTCCTTTGTATTCTCTGAAATATTTTAGTCCAGCTACTCCAATAGATATTAGAGTATATTGCCTGCAGTTTCCTTACTTCAGTTTTAGGAAAGAAGTTTCGTTTGAAATGGGAGAAGTTCAGAAACGTAAGGCAGGATATTGACGTAAAATGACCAGAAATTGACATCATTTCGAATATGTGCAATATTATTGAACGTCTGAAAATTTTATAAGCGATAAGATATTATCTAGTAATACCTTACCTGAAACACTTATATATACCTGCTGTAAAATTATATAAAACCCGTATACCTCATTTATGTGTACCATCATTATTAGTACAAGTGCAGGTAGAAAATGTGACTTCAGTAGTATTATTGACGTTAGGAGTTTCATAGATCAAAATTTCACAATTCGGCATCAAAATTCGGAATGCTTTTTTCATAATTACAGACAGAAAACTGTTTTTGAGTAGGTGATAAATTATAACATGACGTTTTGGTCATCGCCCTCTTTATAAACCCTTGACCATTACAAGCCCTCGAGATAAAGCCCTCTGGCTAATAATGGAGTCTCGGGTTTATAAATCGGGCGAACTTGAACCAAAATGCCAAGCGATAATCTCAAAGTATTACATATATACAAATAGATTTTTAGTTATCGCATCATATATACAGGATAAATAGAGGATCTTACACGAGTGGTCATTTCATATGAAATTTATGAAACGAGCCTTCGGCGAGTTTCATAAATTTCATATGAAATTACCACAAGTGTAAGATCATGTTTGATACATGATCATTTAATTTTCGTTTTTTTTAATTAAATAAAGGTATTTTATTTCAACAGAAAACATACGTTGTCACGGAAGACACGTGATGTTGCGCGCCGTCCTAACAAGTTATTACACCTGTGTTCTTACGAGTTTTATTAAACGACGTTATGACACTACTTAACGCGGCATTCAAATAATAAGTCACGTTATTATATGCCCCACTTAAAATAACCATTAGTTTTTAGTGAGATAATTTTCTTACCAACGATAGTGTTGATATGACCTTTTCATGTTTTAACAGTGATTATATTACTTTTGCAGTGACGTCACCGTAACGTTGTCACCATCCAATCAAATTACAAAAATGTATGGTTCGATGTCACATAACGTGAGATGACGTCGTCAGAACGTCACGTGACAGTTTGGTGTATTCTTATGCAAATTAGTTTAAAACGCTTTACTTTTGTTTTAATGATAAATTATTGAAAAAGGTATGTAATAAACAAAATATTTAACAGTGTTTCCTTGATATGAAAATTATTTCACTCAGGAATACTGCGTACTCATTGTTTACCGAATCATCACCACTCGTTCGTGACATTATTTTCATGTCAGGAAAACACAGTTAACAATTTTCTATCTACCAACGTAGTGCGAGTTGGATGGCGCCGCATGCAAACATATACATGTACTGTCCACGTACACAGCAAATACTTTGAAAAACATAAACAAAAACATGCAATATTTCCGTTCTGTATCATGTGAGAATGTAAATATTTGGCTGATTTTACACACATTGCTGCAGATGGGGAACTCATTTATTTTTGCTATGTCATCGCGAATAAATATTTAGTAATTAGCATGCCAAAACCGTGGCGTTCATCAGCGATACAACACGGTAAGCATATTTCTTTAGCAACCTTGCGTGGAATTGGATGAAATCAGGCCACAGTATGAGTAGACAATATATTCACGACATAAAGCTCTATATTTGGCAAGTTGGGACCGGGACGTTTTTGTCTGTTACTCACATGCACCTGTTGGGCTGGAAGAGTATGACCGATATCTGTGCCGTCATGAATGTTTACGATATCAAAATTGGCATTTGAATGCTCTAATCAATTTTCCGTCTGAAAATCATGGTTATGAAATCGAACTAGGGACAACTGTTGACTAAAATAACACAAATATCAGTAATATTGGTGCTATTAGCTGTAAAAATACGTTTTTTGGCAAAAGTGCACACCATATCTCTGCTAAAATCGTCCTCGTGTCTCCCACCTGTTCGACTTTGTCGAGGTGTTTACAAAATCAGCGGCATTTCTGGACTCGATTGTTATATCTGCTGTCCAGGTTTGTTGTCAGGCACCGACTAAACTGTTTAGTTTTGGTATACATTTATTTGTATTATTTTACGAGCGGAAAAACTTACTTTGCATTTCAAATATGGCGGCCGTTAAAATGGTTCCGATATCCGTGCTATGACGTAGGTTGTTACCCCTGATTATTAGTCGAGTGGTATTAACGATTTTGACGTAAAACGTTATTACCAGTCGACTGTCAATAGCGATTTTAACGTAAAACGTTATTACCAGCCGACTGACTACAGCGATTTTAACGTATAATCGCTAAATTAATATTACCAGTCGCTATTAATTTAGCAATTATACGTCAAAATAGCTATTGCTAGTAGACTGGTAATATTAACTTAGCGTTTATACGTCAAAATAGCTCTGACGATTTTAACGTATAATCGCTATTAAAGTCGATTGGCAGTCGCCACACGTATAATATATTTCTGTTATGCCTTATTATCAATAGAATCTGTGGTATCCAGGCTTCAATCAGACGAACAGCTAGAACCCTGGTCAGGCTGCGTAGTCTGACATCGTCTTTCGCTGCTTGAATATGCGCTTAAGACCCTTTTTATCGCCCGCCGAAGGCGAAGGAAGATATGGGTATTATCTCCGTCCCTCTGTCCTTCCTTCCGTTCGTCCGGGCACACGTATGGGCATATATATATATATATATATATATATATATATATATATATATATATATATATATATATATTTTTTTTTTTTTTTTTTTTTTTTTTCACTATTCCCTTTATCCGTAGACAACTAGTGGGTACTTTTAACGTACTCACGGTTAGGTATTTTCTAACATAGAAAATACCTAAATAAATGCCTGAACCTGGGAACGTCCGTCCGTGTGTCCGTCCGTCCGTCACACTTTTGTCCGGAGCATAACACCAAACCTGTACAAGGGATTTTGTTTAAACTTCACAAAATGATAAAAAAAAAAAGAAACATTGAGAGGAAATGCATTGTAGAACAACCACAACTCTACCTTGCTTACTTTTTGAATATCTCCTGGTATTAAGTTTTCTTGTCCGGGAATAACTCTAGTACTATCCAAGGGATTTTGTTGAAACTTCATAAAGTGATAAAGGATATTAAGTGAAAGTGCAATGTATAAGAACCATAACTTTACCTTGCTTATTTTTTTTAATTATTTCTCTTTATTAAATTTTCTTGCCCGGGGAATAACTCCAAAACTATTAAAGGAGTTTTGTTGAAACTTCATAGAAAGACAAAGGACATAAAGAAGAAGTGTAATATCCAAGAACCATAACTCTGCCTTGCTTACTTTTGAATTATTTTCCTTTATTAAATTTTCTTGTTCGGGGCATAACTCTGAAGCTGTTAAAGGAATTTTGTTGAGACTTCCCTAAGTGAAACAGTATGTTGGGATGAAGTGCAATACACTAGAACCATAACTCATAACTCTACCTTGTTTTATTTTAATTATTTCCCTTTATATATATATATAACGGGCATAAACGCTGATGAGAGAAAGTGCAGTATACAAGGACCTTTGCTCTGCCTAGCTTACTCTTTGAATTATTTCATTTATTCAATTTTCTTGTTCCTGACATAACTCCAGTAGTGCTGATGGAAATTCAGAATGCATACAAAGGTAGAGGACGTTCAGTGGAAGTACAGTGTCCTTGTACCATAACTCTGTCTTGCCTCATTATGCTGTTATCCCCCTTTTACACTTTAAGTCTGTTTGCCATATATATGAATGAAGAACTATTCAAGGTATTCAGTTCAAATACAGTTGACTCTCGCTATCTCGAACTCGCTTATCTCGACTAACCGCTTAACTCGAAGTGAAAATCTTGTCCCTGCTTAAACATGAAAATCTAACAATAGGTAAAAAAATATTGTGGAAAAGAGGAGAAATTGCTCCTAAGGAGCAATTTCTCCTCTTTAATATATCTCTAACTTCAAGAGTCCAATTACACATATATTTGTTAAATGTGGTTAATCGAATTAGTTTTTCCCCCAATTCTGCAAATCTGATATGTTGAAGTACGGATATCTCGACGTATTTCAGAGAGTCCATGGACTTCGAGATAACAAAAGTCGACTGTATACACAATGATAGAGTACATTTAAAGGAAATGCAGCGTTCAGACCTTCTCTCACTATACCGCCCACCCCTCAAGACCCGCACCCCACCCCAGCCAATTAATGTCTCTTTATTAATTTTATCATGTTTGTTGGATCTTCTTATCCTTGCCACCAAGATGCAAACCAGTTTACAAGAACTGCAGTAACACTACCTTGCATCCATACAGAATTACAACATATCAATTTTGCAGATTTGTTCTCAACTGAGATTTGCCCTTGTACATTTCATCTTAATTGCTCTTTCGTGCCAGGTTCTATCGGCGAGGATTGGCCATGTCCACGTCTTGTTAACACTTAGCATGATGGGTATAATTGTCACCAGATGACATACTGAAATATTTTTCTTATTTTTCCCAGAAAACAGGTCTTCACATTTCATGCAAATTTTCTCCAATGGAGACCCTGTTTTATGGGAAAAACAAAAATATCATGATGTTTCGTCTGCTGAATTAACCCAGAGTCAATCAAAACCCAACTCAAATATCTTTTTGATATTTTGTCTTGTAGGTTTTGGTCATGGTGGAACTGAAGGTTTTAGAAACTGAGAAGAAATATTTATCATCAGCCGCTTCTTACTCTGCTTAGTGCTATATGGATCCTTGGACCTGACGTTTATATCTCACTAAAATAATGCATTCCATAGGAACAAGCACCTTATCATACAAACGGGCCGCAAGGCCAGGATCAGACTGCATATGTGCGCAGTCTGATCCGGGCCTTCGATGCCGGCTTACAGCATCTACAGATACTGTAGAATACATCGGCAAACAGAAAAGGCCCTGATCAGACTGTGCAGATTAATATGGGCTGTCACTGTTCGCATATGGCATAAGGAACATTTTCTCATGTTAGACATCCGCTGTGTATATACCATTTTTATACCAAGCCACACGTAGTTAGGACTCCAGTACTCAATTTTTGCTAACCCCAGCGTCGGAAAGATATACGATATTTTTCGACATACAGGAAGAAAGCCTGGGCATCTATGTATATAAAACAATTGTGTAGCAGATGTTCATACATTGCATTTCGCCATTACGAAAACACGCCCATTCAGATATACTGAAAATTTTACCATCGAAAAATGAAAAGTTTCAGATGAAAAATTCTGATATTTTTTCAAATTTCTGCTCAAAACATAGATTGTGGGTACTCGTTAGAACCGCCTCGGCGAGGCGGTTCTAACGAGTACCCACAATCTATGTTTGTGAGCAGAAATAAGAAAATAATGTATATCCCTGTAAACCCCAGTTATACTATACATAAGTGGGGTTTACGGGGGTCAAAATTATATAGGCATGTTTTCGTGATGCTAAAGCTTGCACATTTCTATGGAGGGCCAGTTGATACATTACAATTTCTAAATATACAAAACCTTGTGTGTTCAGGTTAAAGTCATAAAAAAAAACGAAAAAAAAAAAAAAAAAAAAAAAAAAAAAACACACAAAAAAAAAAACACGCTTAAACAGAAAGCAAATTGTTTATTTTCTCATGCGCCTAAGCAAAAATGACGTCAATGGTGAGCCCCGGTTGTTTTCCGCATGTAAGGGAGAGTACCACGTTTTCCTGTCTGACACCAATTTTTAAATTTCGCATGCAAATTGCGTTTCAAACAAACCTTCTATCATTTTCTACAGCCTTTATTAAAAGGTATACAGGAATGGATTAGCACCGGCTACGTTAAAAATCTGAATTGATTGATTGGATTAATACAAAAAAAGTTCGATTTTTCGTCTAATATTGCCGCTACAATAAACCTGTAAGAAAACATTTCATTGCAAATTTTATGATACCATTTTGAATGACACATTTTAAATTTTACCAGACATCTTTCGGGCGTTCATGCTTGTCGTTTTTCAATAAAAAATATTCGTATAGAACACTTTATTATACTTAAGTCTGTAACATGCATGTAACGCCGCGCATTTCTTCATGTCCATAACTTCAAACTTTGTTGACAAACTATACTGGGTAAGAATGTATGAAGACCAAACATAATAATTGACGTTATTTCCGCAAGTTAAACTGTTTATCAAAATTCCATAAAATACACGCCATTTTACAAAAAACGCGACAAGAATTTTAAACAGTTAGTACTAATTTATATTCAGACATCAACTGTACAGATTAATTCCTCGCGAGTTGGGTGCATATTGGGTGTATTTTAAGTATATACATGTGTTCTATACGCTTAATAGAACTTACAATTGCTCGGCAAAGTCTAAACCAGTATCATGCAAAATGCACGCGTTTTTTCAAAAATGCAATTAGTTTCGCATTGCTATACAGCGGTTTTGTATGAACAAATATCCAAGCCTTCTACTCAAAGGCAATAAAAAGTATACAGTTTCGAGTTTTGAGTACCGGCTCGTGTTGTATTTTTTTTTGTTAAAATGTTTTCATGGTCATTTTTATCGAACGACTGTCTTTGAAAATCACTTCCTTTGCAGTCATAAATTATAGAGTTATGAGCCCTTTATTAAAAAAACAGCATTTCCAGTCATAACTCGCTTTGTATAAAACAAATGTCATTTTACTTTTCTTAAATGTCTTGCACAAATGTCTGTGAGTAAAACCACACCGTTAATTAATTCGAAATTCCCACCAAATGACGTCAAGCTGAATTAGAATATCTTCCCGTCTCAAACTATCTCCCTTTGAATGAAAAAAAAATACAGGTAATTTAAAGAGTCTATATCTGAAGTGGCATGGGTCGTTTTCACTTGAATTATTCAAAAAAGTGTTGCTTGGCTTCGCCTCCTTCTACCACATACAGATGAAATTTCCTAAAACCATTTATTTTACAGAACAATGTCAATAATATCCCATAGAAATTAAGTGCATTCCGTCAGAAGAGGAACGAAAATGTCCAAAACGTCAAGTCCTTGGTATAGAAATTTGACAGTATACTGTTATGCATTTGAAGTTGAAACATGTCCTTACAGCATTTTTATCCTTCTATCGACTGAAGGGAATGAAAATGCATAAATGTAAGTGTCTTTGTTCAAAATGCACTTTTAAAGGGAAGCTACTCGGACGCAAATGTTGATTTAGACCCCTTATTCTTTTCCGTAAATGTCATTTCCTGGTTCTTTGATAGAATTTCCTGAAAATTGTTGCAAATTATGCGTATATGACTGTTCATAAGTATGATATCAACGATTTATGTACATATGGAAAAATCCAGTGAAAAAAAAAAAAAAAAAAAAAAAAATAGTTACCTGTATACATGTACTTATTTTTGCCTCTCAGTATATATACAAAAATAAGCCGTATATTTTTCCGATGTTAGGGTTACGATTTTGTTTTGCAAGCTACAGGAATTGAGAAACCCGACTAACGGTAAAGGCGGTGTATTAAGGGTTCACGTTGGTCATCCGTGTGTCCGTCCGTCCGTACGTCCAACCGTCGTACATCCGTCCGTATTTTCGTTTTCGGATGATAACTTGATTGCATGTCAATAGATTTTTACCAGACTTAGTATGTGCATTGATATTGTGGAGATCTGGTTTGGGATTCCTAATGGGCAAATTTAGTCATTTTTTGACAGTTATATGCTCGTGACACATTAATATTTTCGTTTCCGGACAATAACTTGAGTATATATCAATGCATTTTCACCAAATTTAGTATGTGCATTGATATTGTGCAGCTAAAGGGCAAATTTCGTCCCTTATGAGGGCAATTATCTGCCCGTGACGCATCCATATTTTCATTGCAGGACAAGAACTTCAGTAAATCTCAGCGGATTTGCACTGAACTTGATATATGCGTTGATATTGTGGAGATCTGATTTAGGATTGCTATCGGGTACATTTCGTCATTTTTGACAGTTATATCTCCTATGAAACGACAATGACGGGATATTATCGTTTCACGTATTTATTTGTTTAACTGGAACCTAATATTTGTAGCCTATCCGTGACAGATATGAAAAAAAATGTTGACCCATTTATGCCTAGCGTCCCATTAACAGGCCATTGTAAAAGCAGTGCAGGCCCAGATCAGACGCCACAGAACGCGACTTCTGATCAGGGTGTGCACTGTTGGCATTTAGGACAGAAATCTACCGATAAAAACTTACCAGGCTCGCCTTACAATGGAAATGAACCTGTTCAAATAGCTAACGTAGAAGAGTCCACTCGCTATAAATGGGTTAAACGAGAACCTTGATGTCCGCAAAGTTTGCCCAACGCCTTCTCTATCCAGTTCTGTTCTGGAAATTTCATATATATTGGTTAAAACTTGTAACCGGTCGCTTTTGTTTTATTAATAAATCCTACTTAATTTTCGTTGAATCAAAGCAATACATGATGGGGACGTTCTAATATAACTATATGGCAAAACTTTTGGCAGTCTGTGAACCGAAACACGGTAATGTGATCAATAAAAAAAAAGAAAAAAAAAAAAGCTGCTGCTTTCTGAAATTCGGTTATTCAGCACCTTATACCGAGCAGGTTCTTTCCATAAATTGTTCCTTTTATACTTTAGTAATTTCTCATTAAAACGAGTCTGTCTTAATTATGACTGAAGAGGTCATTTTCTGCTTGATATATGTGACTAATCATAGTTCCAAATAAGGCACTTTTATCAACCGAAATGTATCGATATTTTTCTTATTTCTCCAAGAAACATATGATGTGAGTACTTCCTAGAAGCGCCTCACGAGGCGCATCTAAACGGGTACTCACAACACATGTTTTCTTGGAGAAATAAGAAAATGTTTATCAAGATACCGCTCTTATCTGGAACTCAGCACGAAAACATGCCTATATAATTTTGACCCCCATAAACCCCACTTTTATATAGTAAAACTGGGGTTTACAGGGGTATATATTATTTTTCTTATTTCTGCTCAAAAACATAGATTGTGGGTACTCGTTAGAACCGCCTCGGCGAGGCGGTTCTTACGAGTACCCACAATCTATCTTTTGAGCAGAAGTAGGAAAAATATCAGAGTTTTATCTGTTTTTTTTTTTTTTTTCAGTTTTTGGAGGTGAAGTTTTCTATATATTTGAATAGGCGTGTTTTCGTAATGTGTGGGGTTTTCTTCAAACTGATAACCTTTAGTATATTGATAAGAACAGGGACCATAGACTAGATCCCCAAGCTTGCTACTAGTTAAAATGTCTAGAAGTATTTAGTGCAATAAATATTTTTGTTTGCATAATCCCATTTTCTGTGTTCAGTATTATTTATTATCCCCAATGATTAAAACTGTTGTGCGTATAGTAGTTATTTCAGGCCGTCCTTTAAATGTTGGTTGATTGTGCTCCTATCACCCTATTTATTTGGACCCCTTGGTAAGTATATCTTTATCCCCGCCACTCCCCAACAGAGGTCATGTTGATTGTTTCTTGTGTTTATTACTGTTTTATGACATCCCTTTTTAAGTACTTCGTTTGATTTTTTCTTCGGTTTATTACTCTCTCGTGGTATTTAACGTGGTATTCTGAAGAAGCCAACTGATCTGGATCTGCACTATTTGTCATTAAATATTTGAATTTGCATGAACAGCTTGGATCAAGTTATCTGATTGGCTGAACATTAGAACTAGGCGTGGCATATTAATTTATTCAGCTTGAACCGGAGAATACGTAATTTCAGAGGAGTTTACTCTCAAAATTGTGCTGCCTTTTTTCTGTAAAGGGGTCTACTCTAAAAAGAAAGACTTTGCCCCCCGAAGGAGTAAATTCATTTCTTTTAGAGTAGGCACCGTTTTAGAAGGGGCTTCATATGCAGGAAAGCAAACAGGAAGTGCCAATAGTGTTCCCTTAGTAAAAAATGCGGAAAATGCCAAGTGCATTCAGTCCCCTTAATAATTTCACTGCCAACAGCCTCCAAAAAATTAATATCTCACTAAGTGGGATATCCTAGAAATATACTTTGGTTTTAATGTACCTGCGGACATTAACCCTTTCACTCTTGAGTGTCTAAAGTTGACTCTTCCATCCTTATTTGTCCATGATCATTGTTGTCAGTAGGTTTGTTTTTACCCAAAATCATCAACAGAACGGCAAATAGTGTAGATCCTGATGAGACGGCTCATCATGAGCCATCTCATTAGGATATACACTGTTTGCATAGGCTTTTTCCAGTCTAAAGTTTGAAAGGGTTAAAAGGGTTAAAGACCGAATATCCCCACATATTGTGGTATAGAGTAGCCCGAGCCTTCTCTGGCTTAAAAAAGCCTTCTGCTCTATCTTTGGTCGGGCCCACAGGAGTCTAACTGTTGGTTTTCTTTTGCTCCAGCATTTCAGTTGTTTCATGCTGTCGAGTCCTCATTGTTGTTTTATCTCTGTAATTAGTTGATTTTTTGTGTTCTCGGAGAAGTAGCACTGATGAGTTAGGAAGCCTTTATGCGGACTGAACAAATTATGTGTCTAAACAGCGGCAGAAGTATGTGCGAGGATTGTGGGATTGTGGTCACGTAAAATCGATTTAAGCCCCCCAGTGAAATACTTTTCACTGACCGTTCCAAGGCTGTTCTTCTGTCATGCTTTATTTTTGTTATAGTTCGTCTTTGAATGTGTGTGTCGCTTACCTCATTTTGTTTTGGACAGCCATTTGGCCACTTTGTGGGAAAGTAACTGTCTATTTGGCTTTCTGCTAGTGATGTTCAGGGTCTAGTTATTTCGTGTTTGTGTTTCTTTCCCTTTGATGTCTCTGATGGGAGGTGTGGGATAATTGTATCGATTCATGATCATTGCCTTCCCTTCTATTCTGATATTTACTGATTGGTGGCTTTTTGTCAAAGACCCCAAATCAATAAAAAGGCTTTGAACAGACAGAGAAGGCTCAGGTTAGATATAGAGCTGTTCGAGTCGCATCCCTTTAAACGTTGCTAACCATGCTAATTACGCAGCTAAATTTGATACAAGGATAGCTGTTAAAAAGCTAGAAACGGCCCGCATAGCATATGACTTTCAATTTGTTGAATTCAAGACGAGTTGTGTAAATAATAGGTATATTTGTTGTTTGCTGTTAAAGTACGTAAGGAATGCCCTAGGTCTGATTCTTGGTCAGAAACTAACTCTAACGCTAATTATTAACAAAGTCAGTGAATTTACGTCATGCATGCCTGAATTCCGGTGGACATTTCTTGGTTTATTAGTAATCCAAATATCAGTGATGTAGGTGAGAAAAGTCGACCAAAACACAAATTCTTTACAGGAATGTTAGCGGACTTACAAATGCGTTTGAAGCGTTCAAGGTTTTCACGGTTTCTAAGCAAATTCCTATATCGTATATTTAGCGCCCGTGAAAGGTCCGAAAAAAGTTCACGATTTATTTCATATATCTGTTCATATGCATTGATGTATCAAGTGTGTTCCTGTCCTATTCCTATCCTATTTCCGAAGTATTTAGCTGTACCATTATTTTTTGAATGTTATGTCACATTTTGCTTGGGGTGTCCATTGTGAATGCGCCAATGGAAAACTGAAAAAATAATAATAGAAAAAAAAACACATACACAAAAAAACAAAACAAAAAAAAAAACAAAAAAAAAAGCAAAAAAAAAAAAAACAACAAAAAAAAAAAAAAAAAAAAAAAACAAGAACACATCTATGGTGTTTAAATTTAAGTCCTTGACCCCAAAGTCATAAGCATGCTGATGAAATGCTTGGACTAATATCTATCATCAAACGAATACGAGTTAGATCTATCATAAGGTCTGGCATACTTTAACCAAACACTTTTATCGTGAAAACTCTGTCCATGATCCTGACCCTTAGGTCATATGGCGCTGATGAAAATTTTGGAACAATATCAATCATTATACCAAATATTAATTGAGACCATCATAAGGTTTGGAGTAATGAGCTCTTAAAACTTAAACCAAAACTGAACTCTGAAAATTTTAAGTCTGTGATCTCGCCCCTAAAAGTACGGGCATGGGTCCTGATGACACTTTCAGCTCAATATCTATCTTCATACAATATGAACTAAACCCATCATGAGGTCTGTGAGTAATAAGCTTTCAAAAACTTTAACTAAAAACATAAACTTCTTTGCAAGGCAAACGCTGTGGTGATTGCTATAGTTCTGCCTGAACTTAAATTCAGACGAGCTAATAACATTTTACTGTTTGCTTATGTGTCCCAAAGTTTGGCTGGATGAGTAGCAAACAATGTAGAGCAAGATCAGATGCCACATTCTGTGATATCTTATCCGGGTGTTCATTGTTTATTCAGGCATACATGTCTGTACTTTTAGGGTAAATATCATATCAATCAATTCTGTAAGCACGTAGCTAAGGCTCTGCTTAGACTGTGTAGATATGAAAACTGATCTAGGAATTCACTGTCTGCATATGTCATAGAGACATCATTCTGCCTGGTTGGTTCGGTTTGGTTTGATGGCTCAGTCAACACTATTAAGGTCTTGGCGAGATGGTGAGTTTTCCTAACCACACTTTTTCTTGTGCAGGCTTAGTCTTCTAAGCGGTTAACCTGTACCTGTGCACATTCTTACGCCAGAAACCGACAACTGCCTTTTTTGAATCAGCGGAAGGCAGAGAATGACCATAGAAATATTTCATATTAAATCTTTAAGTAAGAATGTTGCCAGACCTGACAGGGTTTGACTCCGCTACTGCCCAATCACCAGTCTGACACTCATCCGACTGAGACACTCAGGCTTGCTGCATGGCCTGGCACAAACAGAAAATAGTATTGCTAAAATTCTGCTTGGTAAAGTTAAACATTGTTTGTTTCAACTAGTGGCTGTTCATATACTATCTGATCACACAGATCTGCTTAGTGTATGTACATGGGGCATAACTCAAGCTTACATAAACCTCACCATAAGAACATATGCCTTACATCCAGCTCCAGCTTAGAGAAGTATCTAAACAATCATTTTCTTATTTCTTCACAAAAAAAATGTGTGTTATCATTAGAAGCACCTCACCGAGGCGCTACTAATGGGTACCCACAGCATATGTTTTCGTGTAGAAATAGTAAGTAAGTAAGTAAATTTTATTATAGTGACATTGTGTTATGTATACATATATAAATGCATATTTTCAAGACATATAACAACACTCGGCCGCGTTGGGCCTATAAGTCACTACGTTTGACTATTAACACAGATAAGTATATTCAGTCAAAAATACTTAGTATTATTAGCATGCGCGATTAAATTTAGTTGAATCTTTCCATAGCAAATTAATGTTATAATCGTTATCACTTCAGACCATATAGCTACATAGCAGAAATAATATAGTCATCATAGCTCCTGATAAGGTGTGTGTGTGTGTGTTTTTTTTCAAACTAAAAGTCTTGTTACTGCCCCCCCCCCCCTCCCCCCACCCCCTACGAAGACATGTGTCGCGGGCACTCCCATGAAGAGCCTCATCGAGGCGCTTCAAATGCGCACGCAGGACACTCGCCTCCGCGGAGACATAAGAAAAGTAACTACCTGATGCCCACTCTTATCCAGACCTATGGTTGCAAATATGACATTAGTTATAAAGACATGATTTTCGTCTGTTCATTGCATTTACAATGAATTTAGCAACATAAACATAGTGTTTTTCTACTATTTAAACAAGCTTCCGAATGTTACTCAAATGAAGAAAGGTATCATTTGTCTCGACAGCCTTGGCTATAAGTGTTTGTCTTAGGTCGTCATATAATGAGCATTTAAGCAGAAGGTGCAGTTCGTCTTCTATTTCATTAGAAGTACAGAGAGTACAGATTCTTTCATTTGCATTTAACTCTATATATCTGCCCGTTTCCACCCTGAGCGGTAGAATACCACATCTAAACTGAGCAAAATACGAGTATGATTTTTCACCTTTAGATAAAGTGGACAACAAATAGTTTTCGGTACCAAAAACAGTTTTATTCTGCCTGTAAGTCCTTAGCTTTGAGACGGATTGAATTTTGTTCGCCCACTCAAGTTTGTATTTACTAAAAAGTCTGTCCTCGACATCTTTCAGGTTCACAGGGGATTTAGTATTAAAACTGGATATAAGGTTAACCTGTTCTAATATTTTCTTAATATCCGAACACCAGTTTCTACCCGTAAAACCGTGATCATACTCAAAGACTATTCTTGTAAGCATTGAAGTATCCATGCTAACAAGCCGATTCCACAGCCTTATCATATTGACCCAACGCCTGTGCGTAGATGTAATCCAACCCATATCGCCCGTAAATGCTAATATTGGAGTGAATCTGTGAACTCCCATAAAATACCTGATCGCTCTGTTTTGTACCATATCAATTTTATCAAACTGTTTGAAACCCCATATCCCAGAACAATAGTCAATAACAGGTACAACACACGAGTAATATAATTTACTATAAGTTTTATAATCAACATCCCTGTAATTCTGTATTTTGGAGATGACTGAACCTAAAGCTCTCCCGCCTGCTTTGGATAAGGTATCTTCAGTACCAGAAAAGTCTAGATACTCATTTATATGAACTCCTAGATATCTATATACAGACGTATACTCGACGTTTTGATTTCCAACTTTGAATTCAAAATTGCTTTGATTTTTGCCTTTATTTCTGAAATGTATCGCGTTAGTTTTAGAAAAGTTAATTTTCAAACGCCATATTCTACACAAGGCATTCACAAAGTTAAGCAAATCTTGCATGCCTTTCTCATCTTCTGCTAAAATCAAAACGTCGTCAGCATACGTTAAACAACAAAGAACATTTTCATTAAATCGTATACCAGTATTCAATGCATTTAAGCCGTCAATTAAGTCATTGATAAAGAAGGCAAATATTGTAGGTGAACTGCTATCGCCCTGACGCAATCCTGTCAGTACAGGGAACCAGTCTGTTAACATTCCGTTCAACTTAACACAGGAGGATGTGTCGCTTAATATTGATTTTATTGAATTGTAAATTTTGCCGTCAAATCCGCTCGATAAAAGTTTGTATAATAAAATATCTCTATCAACAAAATCAAATGCTTTTTGAAAGTCAATAAAAGCTTTAAAAGCGTCTTTTTTATTAAACAGTCTATTACGTATAAGCGTACATGCAGAATAGACATGATCTTCACAGGAACCGGCGAAAACCGTTTTGCTCTTCTGCTAATATTTTTTCATCTTCTTAATAATTTAGCAGTCTATTATTTAACACAGAAGAATAAAGCTTGCTTACAACCGACAAAAGACTTATACCACGATAGTTAAGAGGTATACGTTTATCTTTGGAAGCATCTTTAGGTATTGGAGTAATCATAGCTTTACGCCATATACTCGGTAAAAGACCAGTGTCAAAACACAAGTTAAACATAGCATGCAGTACATCAATTATAATGGGAAACTTCAAAACCTCACGCGGGATTTTATCATATCCTGTACTTTTACCATTTTTGGCATAATTTACCACCTTTTCAACCTCAGAAAGACTAATTGGCATATTAAGTACTGGGTTCTCTTGAAATAACGGATCAAGCATTCGATCTTCCAAAAATATTTTTTCTTTTAAAATACTTTCATAAAATTGCTTGTCAAAGCTTTCACTATTTGCTGTCGGATTATACAATCCTTTAAACTCTTCATTGCATTTCTGAAAAACAAAATTTTCGTCTGAAATTAAATTGTCATCATCGTCATATACTTCCAAAGGCACGTCCCCTTTACGTTTTGGTCCTAATTTTTTTTATATGGTCCCAGAATACATTTGGGTTGTCCGTGCATACCGATTCAACATCTACAGCTAAAGAACGATTATAATTTCTTTCGGCCGATCTTAATCTCTTGTCAAATTTATTTCTAACATTTTTGAAAGTTCTTTTTAGCGATTTTTCGTGTACCGATCTCCCTGAAACTTAAAAAAATTCACGTTCTTTTACTCGCATCTCCTGCCATAATGCCTCTAAATTTTCATCCCAATACGGCTTAAATTGTTTATATCTCCTGCGGGTTTTTCTAAGACAGTCAAACTGCGGTATGTTCTCATTCATCTCCTTAATCAGTTTATTGCAAAATTCTTCATACAATTTATCAATATTAGTTTGGATTTCCCTAGAAAGTTCAATGTTTCGAATTATATCCAAAAAATGCATTCCGAGCCAGTTCCGAGTTCAGAAAGTTTTCCGAAATTCGTTTCAATTTAAATACTTTTGTATTAAAAGGGGTTCGCGACGTCTTTTTATCTATATCATACTCATTTTCTGAGAAAGACGTTGTGTATTTGTAAGTGAACCTTAAAAAGTTATGGTCCGGTATCCTACTTCTATCTCCTAATAAGGGCTGTAGTTTATGTTCATTTATTATTGACGTAGGGGAGATAACCTCAAAATTTTCACAAGAATTAAAACAATCATGGGGAACAGTACTATAATCAACGATAGATCTACCTCTAGTTGAAACAGATGTAAAATTGTCACAGCCTTCAAAGAACCGCCCGTTTAATACACACATTTTCAAGTCAATAAGGAAGTCAACAAATGCGTGACCATGCTGGTTAATGTTCTTATCTATGACTGTTCTGTGCGGAATTCCATCAATGTCCGAAATAATGTCCGACATTTCCCCGATTCGTGAATTAAAATCACCGCAGACGAAAACTGCATCTTTATCGGACGATAAATACACTTGCCCTAGTAGGTGAGAACAGAAGTCAGTTGCATTCCGTCCCCAAGGAGAATTTTCAGGGGGCAAATACACCGCGTAAATCACAATTTCATGATCAGTCAGCTTAGATTTGAGGAGTATACCTAAAATGCCATCGTAGGTTCGGTCTACAACATTTATTTCAAAAAGATCAAAATGCTGTTGCTTACAAATATTCCAACACCACTAGAGCCTTTTGGTGCATTAATATGGGTATGTTGGCGATTATGTGCATAAAAGCGGTATCCTTCTAAGCTTATAGTCTGGGCGTCTTTTAGATGGGTTTCATTAATACATATTATTTCAGAGTTGATGCATTCAATAAGCTTTGAGCGTAAATGATGATTAGATTCTGTCCATCCTGTAACATTGATGTGAGAAATTGATATGCAGTGTTCTTTTAACCAGGAGTTGCATTAGGTACTATCATTTCGGGTGGGCGACTGGGGATTACCGCTCGTGTTCGTATCCGAGTTGTCTTTCATGACGATGCGACCATTTGCCGTTACACGGAACAAATTACCGTTAGGTAATTCGGACAATAAAGTTTTCGCATTTAATTCAAGAATGCGCTCGGTATGACTTTTACTACTCCGTAGATACACACTTTTGAAAGTACGTGACTTTTTAAGGTTCGTTTTTGCTCGAAGAACGTCCACCTTCTGTTCAACAGTTTCAAAAGCTTTTTTTTAATAGAGGCGGTTTTCCTGTGTTCCGGTCGATACATCTCTTAACATCCGTAATATGTGAGCGACGGGAAACATCATCGCCCAAAGCAGAGATCAAGTCCTTCGCCGTATCCAACAATGGACGGTCATGGCTTACGGGCACATTAGTAGCAATGACCGTTACTTCGCAGTTGCTAACAGTGTTGTCTACAACCGGGCCTAATACATGCTCGCTTCTGAGTGAATTCACCTCACCCTCTAATTCATCCATACGTTTCTCCAGGGCAGCGAACTGAAGCTCTATATCAACTTTGACCGACTTTATCTTGTCATCTATTGTTGATAGTACATCCCGTCTGAGTTTTTCTATTTTACTGTCGAACACTTTCTGCAGACTTTCTTGGCCTTTTTTTTAATGACGTAAGCAATTCCATCATTTTGTCTAGTCTATACTTCTCTACAGATTGAGAGGGTGAGGCATCCTCGCTCTCACTGCCAGTCATTTTAGATTGTTTACACAATGGGCTTGTAACACCGGGAGAATCCCGATCTCTTTTCTCTCTTGATATAGATGTATTATTCATTATTACAACAGCAAACGATACATAAGTCACTTACGGATTGTCCGATAATGTCCATGTAATTAATAATTCTACTTATCAACAGTTTTCAGTTTATAACATTTTATTTTGCTCTGAATTACAAAACCATGTCCATTATATTTCGCGCATGCGCACCACCTATCAATAAAATATCACTCCTTTCGTAGGTGGGTACTCACAGCATATACCTAATATCTGGTGTTTTGCTTACACCATATGTAAAGAGCGACAATTCAGATGAGCTGCCCATCTGAGCTAACAACTGACTGACTTCTATCACACTCTCTGACAATTCAGGTAAAATATTGGTAATATTTATTTCTTCTTTTCCCACACGTCCGGGTTTGAAATTACATGCAAATTGTCTGTTGAATGTCTTCTTATTTTTTCCACAACATAATTTGGCAGTCGATACAGCTTGTTTCTTCAGGAGACAATTTACGTGGAATGTCATATTCCATTTTGGTTGGGAAAATAAGAAAATTCGTCACAAATTGTGTGCTGAAATTAACATAAAACATAGGAGCTTCACCTTTGTTTCAAACTGATTTAGATAACTATATTGTCCGTAAAGTTAATAAGGATAAGTTTTCTGATACTTTAAGCTTCATGAAAATAGTTTATGCTCTCAATGAGGTTCTGAAGAATCTGCATACTTATTGTGAATCCGACTTACTGTTCGAGAGCAGATAACAATTGAAGATTTAAAAGATTGCCAGAGGAGATGTTGTTCGAAGATTTTCAAGAAGGCTGACAAAATAGAAGATTAGGCAATGATCAGGAATCGATACAATTATAGGAAACTTGGTGGAAGGCATCAGGACAGCATTTAGATTTAGAATTGCTAAAATAATTCTGTTCTGATATCCAAGATGGCCACCATGGCAGGCATCTTGAAACTCTTTAAATCACATCTTCTACCGAAAGATAAGTCCAATTGAGCTTAAACCTGACGGGAGGCATTGGGGTGTTACAGAAATTCAGAATTGCTAAAATTCTTCTGTTCCAATGTCCAAGATGGCCGCCATCTTGAAATTCTTCAAATCACATCTCCTCCCAAACAGTAAGTCAGGTTGAGCTGAAACTTGATGGGAGGCATCAGGGTGAAATAGAGATTCAGAATTGCTGAACCATTCAGTTCCAATATCCAAGATAACGGCCATGG
Source organism: Anodontia alba (assembly GCA_964016985.1). Lineage (NCBI taxonomy): Eukaryota > Metazoa > Mollusca > Bivalvia > Lucinida > Lucinidae > Anodontia > Anodontia alba. Next base: position 149,247,111 of record OZ024821.1, read on the forward strand.
TGGCAATCTTGAAACTCTTCAAACAACATCAGATCTTGAATTGCTAAAGGTAATCTGATCTGATAGCCAAAATGACCACCATGGCACAATGTAACTATATCATGATCAGCCTTATCCAGCTGAGCAATTTCTGGTCCACTTCGGCCTCTAGTTAGTTGCATAACTCCAGATATGAGGGAGTTTCAACACAATGATTTTCTTATTTCTCAATAAAAACATATATTGTGGGTACTCCCCGAGGCACTTCTAATGAGTACCCACAAATATGTTTTTATTGAGAAATAAGAATAATATTAGTAGTTTTTAGACTGAATTTTTACATTTCAGGATTGATTATTAAGGACTATTCTCACCTCTGGGTTAATACGGTAACACAAAAGTGGGCGTTAGCGTTAAGTTAATGGCGTAGGTGCAGATAAGAGTGGAGAATCTGTATAGATCAGACTCTGCAGTCTCCACAGAATGTTCGCTTTTCGCATGAACGTAACTCGCTTCGCTTCTCGCATGAACGAAACTTGCATTCTTGGAGAAGTTTCTGATTCGATTTTGTACATGAAGGCTACTTAGATGCTGGTCTTGGAACTTGCTGTAATAAAATGCAGCAATGTCTTTCTGGTATGGGGTTGCCTTGTTCTGCTGCAAGGGCCCCGTGAAAATAAAGGGAATGGTAATAATTTTCATTATTAACACTTACCTATCAATGGGAAGATTCAGCAGACGACAAATTGTTGATATTTTTCTTAATTTTCCTAGAAAAGTGATCTGACACGCCATGCAAATTGTCTCTAAGGGAGACACATTGAATGAATTGTCAGATCCTATTTTCTAGGAAAAGAAAACTATTTAAAAATGCCGTCTGTTGCAATTTTTACCCAACATGCAAGGTGTTAAATGAGCTGGAGCAAAGTATTTCCTACAATAATTCATGTAGCGATGAATCAGACCAGCTTACGCACCTGCTCCTAAAACGCTTAGAATTCTTGGCTTCCCATAGTGTGCCCTGCGAAGACCGATCAGGATGCGCGGATGTGCAGGCTGATCTGCGCCTTCGCTTGGCGTCTCAGGGCTGGGCGCACATGAAATCTTGTAGGAAATTCTGTACCTCGGCTCAAATATAAAGAAAAGCCATGGCTAGTGAGCGCGCGTGTGTATATACGTTTGTGAGCGTGCGTGTGAGGTTTATCGCAATCTCAGACTTAGACCTCAATGTTGCATTTCATAGCGCTCTAAGTGTTTACCTTGTCATGTCATCCTTACGTCAGAGCTCGAGTTCAAAATTATTCCTTAACACTTGGAATGTTGAGTAAAAATTTCAGCAGACGAATCCTTACCATGTGTCATTTTGTTCTTGTGTTTTTCAGTCCTTTTAGTATTGCGATTACCTCGCTTGGGGAAGAGAGATCTAATCTTAGTGATTTTCGTACGTTTGTTCGATTTGTGCTTGTTTGGATTTGTCGGTTTCCTCTTCCTCTTGGTGTCTGGGAAGGGCTGCGGTTTGTGATTGTGGCACTCCCTGGACTTTTCTCTTACCTTTTTTCTGGATATTGGAAATTCAATAACATGTTATTAAGGGATAAAGAATAATTAAAAAATAGTAAAACAAACAATAAATGAGGTAAAACGAACCTATGCTATAAATGAAAACGATTTAGAAACTGCCAATAATGATGAATTGATTCAGTTTAATATAAATGGCCACCTTTTTCTAGAAACATTACTCTTGTTTATAAGAAGAAATACAATAAAATATAGTTCTGAAAAAAAAGATCTAAAATAGATGAAAGTAATTTGGAAAAAGAAATAGAAATGCTAGAGCAAGAAATTAATGATAACATCTTGGATATAAATCATGATAAACTTCAATTATTAGAACAAAAGAAAACAAATTTAGTAAATATTAGAAGACAAAAAATTAAAGGGATAATATTAAGGTCAAAATGTAGATATCTAGATTTAGGGGTAAAACCAACAAAATACTTTTTAAACTTGGGAAGTAGAAACTATACTAGTAAAACTATTAGCAACTTGACTGATGGAGATGGAAATGAATATATTGAAACTAATGACATTTTAAAATTTCAAAAAGAATTTTATCAGAAATTATATTCAAAAATGAAGAAATAAATGCAGATGATATAGCAACAATGATAGGAGAAAACACGGATAAACTGTCTGATTCAGAAGGTGAAAATTTGGAAGGAGAAATTAAATATACTGAACTAGTTCAAGCTTTAAAATTAATGAAAAATGAAAAAAAAGCCCAGGACAAGATGGATTTACTACAGAATATTTTTAATTTTTCTGGGTTGATATAGGATATTTTATTTTGCGATCTCTCAATTATGCTTATAATACTGGCTCACTTTCAACAACACAAAAATTAGGTATCATAAAATGCTTATTTAAACCAAATAAAAATAGACAAAATTTTAAAAAATGGAGACCAATTTCATTATTGTTATTTATAAATTAGCCTCAGCAGTAATAGCTAACAGACTTAAGACTGTATTGGACAAAACAATTCATGAAGATAAAAACGGTTTTATTTCTGGGAGATTCTTGGGAGAAAATATAAGGTTAATTTATGATATATTATATGAGACAAAAAAAAAAAAACAACAAAAAAAAAAAAAAAAAAAAAAAAAAAAAAAAAAGACAAAAAAACAAACAAAACACACACACAAAAAAAAAAAAAAACACAAAAAAAAAAAAAAAAACAAAAAAAAAAAACAACAACAACAAGAATTACCTGGCTTAATCTTATCAATTTAATTTTGAAAAGGCATTTGGTACAGTTTCATGGGATTTTATTGATAAAACATTAGTTTATTATAATTTTGGCCCTTCAATACGAAAATGGATAAATTTATTTCAAAATGGAGCTGAGTCCTGTATTATACAAAATGGTTATATGTCAGAAAGCTTTCTTTTAAAACGTGGATGCAGGCAAGGCGACCCAATTTCACCATATATATTTATTCTGTGTGCAGAAAACTTGGGGAAAATGATAAGAAAAAGTGAGGATATTAAAGAAATTAAAATAAATAATAAGGAATATAAATTAAGCCTATATGCAGATGATACTCAATTTTTCTAGATGGTAGTGAAAGTGCGTTAAATACGACATTGTCTGTTTTAAATAAATTTTATAGAATATCGGGTCTTAAAATAAATGTAGAAAAAACCAACGCTATATGGATAGGGGCAGCTAGTCATTCAGATTTCCGGATGTGTGAAAATTATTATTTAGATTGGTCACAAGGGCCCTTTAAAATATTAGGTGTGAATTTTTCAAGCGAAGTGTTTGATGTTTGGGACTTAAACACGAATGAAGTTTTAAACAAAATAGAAAATTAAGTTGCTCATTGGTCTAAAAGAAAATTAACATTGCTTGGTAGAATAACTGTAATTAAATCACTAGTTCTGTCTAAATTCACGCATTTGTTCCTAGCATTGCCGAATCCACCGTCTTAAAAGGCTAGAGAGGATATTTTATAAGTTTTTTTTATGGAATTCCGGTCCTGATAGGATTAAGCGAAGTGTAATAATAATAAAAATAAATGCAGGGAATGGGGGGGGGGGGGGGGGGGGGGGGGGGGGAGGCGGGGACAGGATGATACATATTCAATATTTTATAAAAGCTTTAAAAGTATCATGGTTCAGGAGAGTCATTAAAAATTCTAAAACCTCACTCTGGTATTCATTACCAAACATTCAGATTGAGACTTTATTCAATATGGGATCAGGGTATTCAATACGAGTAAATGAAAACATCGCGAATCCATTTTGGAAGGAAATATTGCGACATTGGAATGAATTTTGCGATAAGGTGTATGTTGAGACAGTTTGGCAGATTCTAGACTCTCCTCTATGGTATAATAAACATTTAATACAAGGAACAAATTTTTTTATCAAAAACTGGTACGAAAAAGGCATTAGATTAGTATCTGATTTGCTTGATCAAAATGGGAATTTTCATAATTTTGAGAGTTTCAAGATAAGATATGGCGTTGCTGGAACATTTCTGGATTATCAAAGGCTTATTACTAAAATACCAGAAAAATGGAAAGTAATTATAAAAGATAATAGGAATGTTCAAATAACAAATTTGTTCAATGTTATCTGTAGCTTATACACCAAACTTTTGATAAAAAGATAAGAAGGGATGCAGAAGATTTTATGACATTATGATTAGAGCAAATGAAACGAGTTTAGAAAATAAGTAGGTATGAGAAATTAGTGTCTTAACGAACATGATTTTGTGAATCATAATCGTGCATTGAAAGACCTAAAAGAGGTACTCGTAACATTGAAAGATTTTCAATTTAAAATAAATAACAAGTTTTGGTAACAAAATCGTTTTTATATCGCATAGGAAAAGTTGATGAAAATCAATGCTCATATTGTAATCATGATATTGAATCTATCTCTCACTTATTTATGGATTGTGATAGAGTCAAACGTTTCTGGCAGGCTCTTAGGCAGTGGCTACTTTCAGTAGCGAACATAATATTAATACTGGAGGAAAAAGTATTTTATTTTCCTACCAAGGTACAAATCAGCTTGTGAACTATATTCTTACATTAGCTAAACATTATATATATAAAACTAAGTGTTTTATATATTTGTTGAGGCAATTTGTTGTATGTCTTACCTTATGCCATTTTGATCTTGTGTTTTTCAGTCCTTTTAGCATTGCGATTACCCCGCTTGGGGAAGAGAGAGCTCATCTTAGTGCTTTTCGTACGTTTGATCGATTTGTGCTTGTTTGGATTTGTCAGTTTCCTCTTCCTTTTGATGTCTGGGAAGGGCTGCGATTTGTAATTCTGGCACTCTCTGGACTTTTATCTTTTTCTGCCAATGAGATTGATGTAAATATCTTTATGGTCATTTTAAAAGAAAAATTTCGGTGTGAGAAATATATTGCTTATCTGAATAATAAGCTTGCAAAGTTTTTGTCAAAATGGGGACCCTTACATAACACGTTTAGTTAATAAACCAAATATGCTGCGGCATTTTTTGTTTTTGCGAGATCTTCTTATAACAAACAATTAGTAAATTGAACTATCTTGATAGAACTTCAGGTGGTGCATCGGTGACACATCACAGCAGGCAGATCTGATCTGCAGCAAAGGGCACACTTGTAATGTTTTTAATCTTCTCTCTTTCTTCTAGAGGTATGTAAAACCACTATGACCTCTCCTTAACACTATTTGTAGGGTTCGAAACATGAACTAAATTAGTTAAACAACCGTTTTATATTTAAACAGAAGTGTGTAGATTGGATAGAAGAATGGCTATTTATGGCCAACTTTCTGTGTAAAGTATACATCTCTGGATCTATCATAAATTGGTTAGACAATAACAAAAGTGTTATAACGAACGATGGAGGTTTACGTGTATTTGAGATGTATCATTTATGTAGGTATGCCTCTTTACTATACTGCGAACAACTAGATAGAAATAACAATTCTGAATTAATACTCTTATAAAAAAAAATAAATAAAAAAAAAAAAATCAGCAGACGATATTTTTAAATATTTTCATTTTTTTTCCAGAAAATAGAATTCGACATTTCATGCAAATTCTCTCCTTAGGACTAATTTGCACGAAATGTCGAATCTTGTTTCCTAGAAAAAAAAAAAAAAAAAAAAATAAGAAAAACATTTACTAAGTTATCGTCTGCCGAATCTGTTCAAAGTGTCCTTACATTTCAGGTCTGCGATTTAGCATATCACTAGAAAAGGACCCGCGCAAGCGCGGTTATTATATTAAATTTTGATTTATCGAACAGATTTCAAGCTGAAAAAAAAAAAGTTTTTTTGTTTTTTTTTTTTAAGAAAGTCGACCTGTGTTCAACGTCACGATCTTTTAATGATATCACGACAATGTCTGTATATGACAGGGAGCTCAATATTCATCTTTAGAGTGCTGCCTCACTAAAATATGCAGCGCCAGACACATGACGTAACATGCCATCCAATCATACCAGGCCGACCAGTTCCGTTTTCTCAATGCTGAGCTCCAAGCGAAGGAACAACTACAGTAATATCATGTTTAAATTCTTTGGTATGGCTTGGCCGGGGATCGAGCACACAACCTTCCGAATGCAAGGTGGACGTTCTAGCAACTTAGCCACTGCGGCGGTAGATTTGTAGTTAATCTGCCTACTGATTTTGGGCGGTTTAACCATCTGAGCCAGCGCATGACAAACCCAACAAATGACTTGGCTCCAGGGGAGAGTCAGGTCAACATAGATATTCGCCGTTTGATCAGTCTGGTTGCGCACTTGATGGGTTGCTAAAGGTCCAAAGTTTCTACATGTGGACAGTGAAGACGGATCAGACTGGGCAGATACACAGGTTACTGTGCGTGGTTCACACGTCATTTTGTTGATTTTGCCATGCGTCGGCTCATATACGCAGTTGCCGCTAGAACCTATTACAGTCGAACCTCAATAGCTCGAATCTAACGGTGATCAGATTGGGTTCGGACTGACCCAGCAGTGTTTGTGAGGGTTCGAAAAATGAGTGCTTATACAACAATTCACCTATATTGATCACAGAGGACAGTAATAACTGATCAAAATTAAAATATTTATTGGGCAGATTTTTCAATGCAGTTTGAATAAATATTTTTTTCCGAAGAAAAAAAAAGATTCTTAATTACGTATGGTTTTCAGAAGCATAGCTGCAATGTATAAATTGGCTATTACGCCACACGGGGAATATTGTACGTTCAGTCATATAAATACGCACCCGTTCTATGCTTAGATGAGGCAATGTGCACATTATCTATTTATAGATAGTACTTAAGGAGAATTTGAATAAAGTATTGTCTATTCCCCTATAAAAGATTGGAAAAATAAATAAAATTTCGGAGAGTAAATATAAAATTTATCAATAAGAACAATACCGTTATTGATTTAAACCAACTAACCGTAGCAGTTTTTTACCGTTTTCTAGTTTTTGAGGCTAATTCGTTCTTTTAGTAGTATAAATACTTTGCACTTTCGCAAAGTACAATGTTACGAGCCAGGCGTAACGGTAAAGAAATGAAAGTGTTTTTTTTGCGACATAATCAAAGCTTTTGACCGCGTTTGGCACGCCGGTCTCATACATAAATTACGTGCGTCTGGTGTTTCCGGTAATCTCGAGATGGTTTGAAAATTACTTACAGAATAGATGTCAACGGGTAGTTATTCCTGGAGCAAAATCGGATTGGAACTATATTCGCACTGGTGTTCCCCAAGGGTCTATCCTTGGTCCACTCTTATTCTTACTTTATATTAATGATATTGTAAAAGACATAGGTTCAAATATTCGTCTTTTCGCTGATGATACCAGTTTATACATTATTGTTGTAAATCCGGAAGTTGCAGCAGATATTTTAAACACAGATCTAGCGAAAGTGGCAGCTTGGGCTAAAACATGGTTAGTTACCCTAAACGCTTTAAAAACTGAATCCTTATTTCTCGAAAGCATAATCAAGCCTTGCATCCACTGGTCTACATGCAGGATCAACCAGTAAAAGAGGTTGATGTTCATAAGCATTTAGGGTTGTATTTTTCAAAGGATTGTTCCTGGAGTAAGCAAATTGAATACATTTCAGAAAAAGCTTGGGCAAGGGTTAATATAATGAGGAAATTTAAATTTGATTTAGATTGTAAATCACTAGACATTATTTATACTTCTTTTATTCGTCCCTTGCTAGAGTATGGCTGTGGAGTTTGGGATAATTGTAATCTACAAGAAAAGCAAAATTTAGAAAAGATACAGTTGGAGGCGTCAAGGATTGTAACAGGTGCAACTAAGTTAGTCTCATTTCAGGCCTTATACAATGAAACAGATGGGAAACCTTAGAAGTTCGCAGAAAGAAACAAAAATTAACACTTTTCTATAAAATGTGCAATGGTCTTTCACCAGCTTATCTTTCTTCTCTTGTACCTCCTACAGTGAACTCTATTTCATGTTACCATCTAAGAAATGAGAATGATCTTCTGACAGTTAATGCAAGGACAACTCTATACTATCAATCATTCCTTCCTTCTGTGGTCCGTGATTGGAATTCTCTGCCAGATGATCACAGAAACGCAACAACGGTTGACTCTTTTAAATGCCACTTTAACCATAATAAAAAAAGTTGTACCGAGACATTTTTATATAGGACATAGAAAGCTACAGGTTTTGCATACTCGCTTGAGAACAAAATGTAGTGCTCTAAATTACGACTTTTTTTTTTTTATAAAAAATATCGTAGCCTCACCGTTATGTCAATGCGGAGAGGTAGAAAACGCAGAACACTACTTTTTGAAGTGCAGTTTTTACAGAAACCAACGAGCGGAATGAATTCGTACTCTTTCTCAGTTTTTAGGGTAACTATTGATTGTTTGTTGCGAGGAAACAATGATTTACCATATCAAAGAAATGTCCGTATATTCGAGGCTGTGCAAGCATACATCAAAGGCAGTAAAAGATTTTAAGACAGGTCTTCTGGCACTGTAGCCTAACTTATAATTTATTATGATTTATAATTATGATTTTGTATTGGCTTCGAAAAGAGTATTTTTCTTTTGTTAGTCTTGGAAAGATATATATGTATACATAATATAGAATCTCTAGAAACTGATCATAATATCCCTCAGCTGCGCGGGCTTTGTACGCTTTACCCATGATCTTAACCCCTATACATTGGTATAATTAGTCTCCACCCTCCCCGTTTGTATGGATCATGCTATGAAATATTTTTTTTTCTTTTACATTAACTCTTTTTTTCCTTCTTGTCCCGTTTTTACTAGACTGCATTTTGTTGATAGCATTATATGCTAATCTATTGTAACTATTCTTTTTTTCCGTCTCTTATATAACCATCTGATTACTCTATAAATATGCATTGGCCATGAATGTTCACAATAGATATTGTATGTATAAGGAGATGAACTAAAAAAGCAATATGCTTTCGTTCAAATCCTAATGAGTATTATATGTATGTATGACTGTGTTGTGATTTCGACGAAATAAAATACGTTTAAACCAAATGAAAGTGAAACCAGTGGTAGGATGACAATGAGTGAAACTGGCCACTCTTTCTAGGGGTAACCCGGACACCACCACCCCCCCCCCCCTCCCCCCCATACAACAAGATGTGTCATATATCAAAATGTTCCCTATTGTCAGTAGTTTCTGACACTGCCGGCATAAATTGGCATAAATGATGGCGAGCCGAAAAATCCAATATGGCCGCCAACATGACCGCCAAATACTGAAAGTCCGCCTTTGAAGCCTAAATTGTCTTCTGGTTGTTCTAGTATGCATACAAAATATATATTTAGATTGACCTTAACTCATTACAAGCAAGACTATTTAGTTAGATACAAAAAGAAGCATAATTTAAAAATTAACGACAATTTTAGGGATCAAAAGGTCAATATTAGGTCTAAAAATGGTGTACGGAGAGGTAATACAAGTTCCTGAAAATTACTATAGTGATATTTCTTACTTGAGTTTAATTTTAACAACACACCAGGTATCATGGCCTCCTCAAAACTCGGGTTTCAGTATGAAATATTAATCTAGTATTAAACAGTAAGCAGTTTTTTACCCCTACCCCCATCATTTGATTTCATCGCTTCTGAACTGACTCTGGTAAAGACTGATAAACGACAGTAGAAAAAATGATAAAGACAGGCAGAATGGCAAGCTATTTCATTTATCAACCTCTGTTTACCAGGAATGATTCGATTTGCTGCAGAATTTAAGTTGTAATTTACAGACAACAATAAATAAGAAATAATGACCCGGATAAAATTGGCTTGACAATATTTACTGTGACACCGACAGAACTTGAGGCGGAAAAATTTGAAACTATGTAAAGTTGTCAATAAATTAATTGAAACAAAATATAGAAATAAAAGGCACTTGTTATCATACAATATGCACCTATAAATGTTTTCCTCTGAACAGGGTGGCAGGATTACCTCCGGGTATTAGATAATTTTGAAAATTTTATGTCCTATTCCATACCTCTGACATGGGACCCCTGAGTTCTAATTTAGTGTCGAAAATCCCGTGGGTGGGCTTCAGAATTTTCACATATTTTCCTAATCCTTACAGAAATGAAAATGTAGCGGCTTTAAAGTGGCTTTGTAGCTGCAATGAAGCCGCTTTAAAATTTAGTAGACACAACTTCTAGCCAGAAAGTAGCCAATGATAACGGCCAGTAGATCTATTGCTGCAATATTGCCACAAGTATCAGTCGCGACCAGCTATGTCAGCCACTATGGCTATATAGCCACTAGCGGCTTCTAATAGTCAGAAGCTATCCACAATTCAAACATTATAGTTACGAGACAGAAACAGAGCCACTAGGGGCTTTAATAGCCAGAAGATATCCACAATTTTTAAAAAGTCATATGTGAAGATACCCGGGCAGTGTCACAATTACGAAGCACAGCCTTCCTTCCCTAGACTTCAAAAGAAGGAGAGATGGAGAAAACAAAGACAAAGCAAATGTTATCTATGAAACCATCGATGCATAAACATAGAACTGCAACAGAAGAGCAACCTTGAACTATCAGTTGAAAAACTACGGTGGGCTTTAACTATTTTTATGAAAAACCTCATCAGAATTGATTCTGATGCAGCTCCAAATTATAAACATAATGCTCGGTTCGCATAGGGGTCCTGTACCGCATCAGTGAAATATCACAGTGAAGTACATATAATCTTAAACACTGTGAAGAAACAAAGCAAAAAGCTCAATGGCAATCTGAACACAAGAATACCACAAACAGGACCACAATTGGCCCAACCACATACAGACATTCGTAGTCAGGTGTCAACCGTCTGAAACAGATTGAGGACGGAGCTGTCATTGAGACGGAGGACCAACTCACCTTCGTGCAATTAAATAGGGAAGCAAAGTTACCTACCATATTGGGTTAACAGCTATGTGTGCAGTTTGCTGCATTATAACCCTATATTGTAACTTAAATTCAAAGGGATATTTTGTTGCTGATGAAGCAATGAGTCAAAGAAAAAAAGTTGTCTTGCCACTTAAACTGTTGAAAGAAAGAATAATGTATTTAAACCCCTGTCTAAGCAAACAAATTAGAGAAAGCTGAAGCCAGTTTAAAGAATACTGAATGGAAAGATTGAAACTGAAAAAAATATCTATTTGAATTATCATTTTTGAGGTCACGCTTAATAGAAATTAAAAAGAGTAAATGATGTATCCATTGGTAAACATAAGTTTAAAACAATGTACATAAAAAGCATAAAATAGATTTGTCCAGGACTGATGTTTATTCTAGGGGTTGGATCTTCTGTTAAATGTTATAAGGGCTGAAATCCCATGTCAAAATATGTAAGCTGGAAAAATCCTGAATCAGAAGACTGCAACACAGACCTCTCTGACAAGTTCAAAGATTTGGAATCAAGTGATGTCTTGATTTTGCACCAAGCAACAATTATCCTACAAAACAGAATTATAAAAACTGAAGGGCTGCAGCAGGAGTTCTTTTCACCCAGTGAACTCTCCCATATGATAAAAGAAAAGGAGGCTGTCTATAGGTGGCCTACTGTTTTACATTTAATTTGTAGGCAGCTCCAGTAGGCAAAAGCTGCCTATTTGTTGCCCTTCTTGCTGCCTATGGGCAGAACAGGCAACCAGTAGGCAGCTCAAAGTAAGTTTGTTTTGTACAACAGGCAGAGTAGGCAACTCCGACTTAATCTATGTTTTACTGTAGGCAGAGAAGGCAACTCAAACTTATTTAATTTTCTGCAGGAGGCAGAGTAGGTAGCTCTAACTTTATTTTACTTCTTGCAGTACGCAAAGAAGGCAGCTCAAACTTAATTTTCTTTTTCCTGTAGGCAGAGTAGGCTACTCAAGCTTATTTTATTTTCTGCAGTAGGTAGAGTAAGTAGCTCCAGCTGTGTATACTTTGTGTAATTATTAGGCACAGTAGGCAGCTCTATCCTTTGGCAGGTGAAATTGATGGGAAAATATAGTAGCCATTTTCATTGCAAATGTGTATTTAGGATGTTTTAGATTAAACAGAAATTTATTTCAGTGAATGTAAGTGGACTACTTGTTTGTTTATTAGTGAACGTAACTACTATGCTTGTTATAGGTAGAAAAACGTTTAATTTACTGAATTTAATTCAATGCCTTTTTCCTGTTACATATCAAAGCAAGTTGATGCCATGAATATGTGAATCTGGTGTAATACTGACTATACATTAAGATACATAGATCTGCTTGCCTAATACATGTATATGGAGATTTTCACATGATGGGGTTATGATTGTTGCGTGAATTATCAACCTGAGACCCCATTATAAGCCCGAGATCAGTTAAGCTTAAGCTTAAGGTCCAATAACGCAGAGGGTTGATATTGATACCACTGCTATCAATGCATAACCATAAGGTATCATAGAGGTATAAACCCAGCATCGATTGCTCAGTCGAGCAAATTTGAATTTACTTGTCAATGGTCAAGTGAGTTCTGTTGGAAACATGACTTCGCTACCCAGGTTTTCAGCCTCTTTCTAAATTGGAGCAGCTCTTCTGGGAAGGAATTTGCTCCCTCCGTGAACATTTTTTTCTGTAAAAAAAGAAAAACGCCTAAAGGCATTATGGATGTTTTTTTAAATAATGAAGTAAGTGAGAGTTGCCTCTCTTGTATGGGAAACACCTACTGGTCCTTTTCTTCGTCCCTACCAAATATGAAAGCAATCCACTGAAGAATAAAGGTAACAACTTTGGAAAAAGTTTAACCAAAAGGTTAACCCGGTAACTTGCCTCTACTGCTAGAGGTACCGAGTTCAATGTCAGCCAATGAACATGTAGTAGACAGAATGGGCAGCTCACGAGCAGTTCCCACTGAATAGGCAGAGTAGGCAACTCAGTAGCCAATAAACCAGCACTAGGCAGAATAGGCAGCTCCATTCCAACTGAATAGGCAGAGTAGGCAGCTCAGTAGCCAATGAACATCTATTAGGCAGAATAGGCAGCTCAGTTCCCACTGAATAGGCAGGGTAGGCAGCTCAGTTGCCAGTGAACATGTAGTAGGTAGCTCAATAGGCAGGGAAAGCATTTAAGAGGCAGCAGTAGGCAGCTCAGTGGCCAATGACAGACGAGGAAGCAGAATAGGAATAGTAGGCAGCTCTAGATCCCTTTTTAGCCATTGTATTCATAGATGAGCTGCCTACTCCATATAAGGAGTAGGCCACTCAAAATTTGCATGGCAAATTTCCAGTAAGCAGCCTATAGGCAGCCTGTTGCACCCTACAGGCTACCAATAGGCAGCTACAATAGGCAGCTCCCAGTATATTTTGTATTGGAGCTGTCTTGAGGCACAATGTAAATTTCCAGACCATCTTCTTCTTTTTTTTGTCATTTGGTTGTCCAGTAAGGCAAAAGTTAAATGAAGCTGGTGATATAGTTAAGATAAATGATATACGAAGATGGTTGCCATCTGTTCCGAATCATAACAGCTCTGGTCAAATCATCATAACACCGAAACATCTGGGCTAACAGTCTATCTTCACTATTTGTATAGAAGAGCTTAACTCATACGGGTAAACCCTAGCTTATTCTGCAGTCAGACACTTTGTTACGTCTGCAACTTTTCACACAATGGAGCACTAGACTGCATTGGATATATATTATCTTCTTATTTTATTGACAGTCAGTTTTAATGCTTTCCTTAAATTCTTCCTTTAAAATGGCTCTTGCTTCCTTAGACTTGCTTTGCTCAGGCAGGATTTTAAATGCATTATTGTTTCTTTCAGCAATATATGTCAAGGGCAGTAATCACGTCACTCATGGCCAATTGTTTTGCAAAGAATTAAATGACGTGAATATCTGGACATGAGTAGTGCGAGCTAAAAAGGTGGCTGTTTCAGGTGGGTTGTCAACAGTCTGGGGCTTTTGTCGTCTAGGAGGGCATTATTTTAAAAATTGGAAAATGTTATACTGTGCAGAATTAAATTCCATACAACCTAGCACCAAAATTTACGCCAAAATATGTTTCATTCTGACGACAATTGCACCGAATTGTGTGCAATTTTGAATGATTTACTCTCTAAAATTAATGTTTTCAGCCATATCTGCATCTTGCATCATTGTTTACATATGAAGACTGTCATGTTTTTTTTTATAAATTTAATTGCCTACTTAGATTGGGTTAACAATAAAATCAACTGGCGCTAAGATGCATGGCCCACGCCTTAGCCTCAGTAATGAAAAGTGGCATTAGAAAGGGAATTCAATAGCTCGAGTATGTCTGATATATCTAAATAGCTTTTTGTATTTTTCGCTGACTGTCCACAGACAGGCTCATGAAGTGTCCACGATGGATGGATAAGTCCATCATAGGACACTCTTTCAAGGTCAACCTTACAGTGTGTCGACTTTTCTGCAAAATGTCTGCATGTGTTTGATAGTTTATAAATACACTTGCCATTTTCTTCTAGATTTGGTTTCAATCAATTTATTTACAATGTTTGCATGTATGTATTTTTAAAGTTTCCCTCCATAACACTTTCAGTCGGTGTTATAGTAAACATTATCAAGCCAATTTTATCCAGGTCAGTGTTTTTTATTTGTTATTATGTCTGAGATTTAAAACTTGAACTATGAAGAAAATCAAACAATTCCTAATTAAAAAATGTTGATAAATAAAACAGTTTACCATTCTGTCCATCTTTTTCATTTCTTCTGTTGTCTCTTGTCAAGCTTCACAAGCATCAGTTCAGAAAATTTGAGATCGAATGGTGGGGGTAAGGTTAACAAACTGCTTACTGTTCAATACTGGTTTAATATTTTCAACAGAAATATGATGTTTAAATTGGCCATGATAACTGGTGTGTTGTTTAAATTAAAATGAAGCAAGTGATATCGCTTAATAAATTTTAGGGAACTTCTGTTTCTTCTAAGTGCTCTATTTTTAGACCAAAAATTTGCCATTTGTCCTCTAATTTTGCCTTTAGTGTTTACGTCATGCTTCTTTTTGTATTTAAATAAATAGTATTGTCTGTAACAAGTATATATCAATCAAAATATACATTTTGCATGCATACTAGAACAACCAGAAGACAATTTAGGCTTCAAAAGCAGACTTTTAGGATTTGGCGGCCATGTTGGCGGCCATATTGGATTTCTCGGTTCGCCATCATTTATGCCAATTTATGCCGACAGTTTCAGAAACTACAGAGAATGTGGAACATTTTGATATATGACACATCTTGTTGTACGTCGGGGTGGGGGGGGGGGCGGTGGGGGGGGGGGGGGGCGGTGGGGGGGGGGGGTCCGTGTTCACAATTTTTCAGTCTTGAAGGTCATCCTACCACAGCAACAAACTTTAAATTATTAACAATATTTATTCCACAAAAAAATAAGACAAGATTCAAAACAAAATAATGTAAGTAAACAGTACCTTTCAAGTGTATGTCACAAAGTCCTTCAGAAACACTCCGCAAGAATTTATTAAACAAATCCTTTGAATACCAGTCTCTGATCCCACAATTTTAAGTTCCTGAATTCAGAATTTAAGTCCAGAATGAATAGAATATTAAAATAATCCAGTATAGAATAATTTCCAGTGAAAGTACCCAAAGATGCCCATGTGAAAATCTTTTCTCCATATATAATATCAAAGAACATTCTAGAAAAAGAATTTCCTACAGGCATCTCTTATTTTCCAGATTCATTCAAGAAACTTCCAAATATTCTATGATATGCCAAAAATCAGTCCAGGATCAAGGGCATAAACAACATGTTTTTGTAAACATGTTGTTCCAGAAAGTTATTTTTGGAAACGTAGTAAATAAAGCTATTTATGGAAACATAGTATACATGATGCTTAAGATAATTAAACACCCTATATATAATACTTCCCCTCTTCAAGGAAAAGAAAGAGTTATGTAATAAAGCTTTCTTTTGTCATAAAATTATCATAAAATAAAATACTGATAAAGGCAAGTATTATCTTTTATACAGCAAGTTACAGGATACCGTAGATCAAGACATCATGCTCTAGACAAGGCATCAGGAATAATATTATCTTTT
Organism: Anodontia alba; assembly: GCA_964016985.1. Classification (NCBI taxonomy): domain Eukaryota; kingdom Metazoa; phylum Mollusca; class Bivalvia; order Lucinida; family Lucinidae; genus Anodontia; species Anodontia alba. Next base: position 149,263,182 of record OZ024821.1, read on the forward strand.
CCTTTGATACGACTGATGTCAAGATTGTATTCCTGCAACAACAGGCTCCATCTGAGCAACCTCTGATTCTTGTTTTTCATCTTATGGATGAAAGTCAATGGATTGTGAGCGCTGAAAACAATAATAGGTGAGGATGAAGAAGTTAGATAAACTTCAAAATGTTGAAGAGCAAGAATGAGAGACAAGCATTCTTTCTCTACTGTATATTAATTCTTTTGATATTTGTTAAACTTTTTGGAAAAGTAACAAACTGGATGATCCACACCATTGTCATCCTCTTGCAGCAATACACCACCTGCACCAACATCACTCGCATCTACTGCTAGCTTAAATTCTTTATTAAAATTTGGTGCCAAGAGAACTGGCTCACTTTTCAGGATGACTTTAAGTTTATCAAAGGCATTCTGACAATCACTGGTCCACTTAAACCTCATTCTTTTACTAAGTAAATTAGTCTGTGGCTCAGCAATGACAGACAAATTATTACAGAATTTTCTGTAATAACCGGTCATACCAAGAAACCTCATCAGTTGTCTTTTGCATGTGGGCACCGGAAAATCTGAAATAGCTTCAACTTTAGCTTCTATAGGTTTAACCTTACCATGACCCACAACATGTCCTAGTAATTTTAAAGTTGCATGACAGAATTCACTTTTAGCAAGATTTATTGTCAGTTTTGCTTCACTTAGTTTATCAAAGAATGCTTTGATAGTCCCCAGATGGTGATTCCACTCATTATTGTATATGATGGCTTCATCGATGTAAGCCTCGCAGTGCTCGATTTTAGCTATTATGGTATTGATTAAGCGTTGAAATGTTGCTGGAGAGTTTTTCATTCCGAAAGGCATTATTTTATAATGATATAATCCATCAGGAGTAACAAATGCTGAGATCTCTTTGGCTCTTTCTGTGAGAGGAATTTGCCAAAATCCTGTCAGAAGATCCAATTTAGTTATATATTTTGAATTTCCAATTTTGTCAATACAGTCATCCATTCTTGGTATGGGAAAAGTGTCTGTTTTACTCAAATTACTGACCTTCCTGTAATCGGTGTACATCCGATATGTTCCATCAGGTTTTGACACAAGAATGCAAGGTGAACTCCATTCACTTTGGCTTGGTTCAATGAAATAATTGTCCAGCAAATACTGAATTTCCTCCTCAAGATATTTTTTGTTTTGTTGGGTTCATTCTATATGGATGTTGTTTTACAGGTTGTGAGTCCACAACACTCACATCATGATAAATTTTGTCAGTCCTTGTAGGAATATCCGGAAATAAGTGTTCATATTCATGAATTAACTGTTTCAGTTCCTTTCTTTGGACTAGATCTAGGTGTGAAAGTTTCTGGTCGAGATCCTTTAGAATGTCAGAATTCTGTAGTTTTGATGAAGCGGGATCAAATGTGATCAAGTTTATGTCTTCAGAGTTCATTTCACTTTGTTCCTGAGGGACTGAACTAACAACACTAATTGGTGTAACAGAAGAGCTATCCCTATCAATGTATTGTTTAAGCATGTTAACATGACATAACTGTTTTTGTTTGCGTCTCCCAGAAGTGTTAACAATGTAATTTACATCACTATTTGTTTTTATCTACAGTGTAAGGGCCGTAATATCTGGCTTGTAATGGTTTTCCAGGAATAGGCAAAAGAGCAAGTACCCTGTCTCCAGGCATGAATTTTCTTTCTTTTGCATTTTCATCATACCAACGTTTCATTTTCCTTTGTGCTGACTTAAAATTGGTCCGAGCAGCCTCACAAGCTTTAGACAGTATGTCTTTAAAATCTGATTCATACTGAAGTAAGTTCAAAGAACTATCATCATTTGAGAAAAATTTCTCTTTCAAAAGTTTCAAAGGTCCACGCACAGTGTGGCCAAATACCAGCTCAAGTGGGCTGACACCAAGAGATTTCTGAACAGATTCTCTAACGGCAAACAACAACAAATGAATGCCTTCATCCCAATCTTTTTCTGTGTCAAAGCAGTATGACCTGGTCATATTTTTCAATGTCTAAAGATATCTTTCAAGGGCACCTTGACTTTCAGGATGGTAAGGTGACGAATTAAATTGAGTAATACCCAATTCATGCATGACCTGTTGAAAAATTCCAGACATAAAATTTGAGCCCTGATCCGACTGATCAGACATTAGGAGGCCTACAGGTGTGAAAAACTTTACCAAAGCCTTAACAATATTCTTTGTTTTAATATTCCTAAGTGGAATGGCTTCTGGGAAACGTGTAGAAACACACATTATAGTGAGAAGATACTCATGGCCTGACTTTGTCTTAGGCAAGAGACCAACACAGTCAATAATTATTCTGCTAAAAGGTTCATCAAAAGCAGGTACGGACTGTAAATGAGCTTTTTGTATTGTCTGGTTGGGCTTTCCTACCATCTGACAAGTATGGCAAGATTTGCAAAACTGAGAAACATCAGATTTTAACCCTGGCCAGTAGAAATGGTTAAGAATTTTGTGATAGGTTTTGTTTACACCTAAATGACTTGACATGGGAGTCTCATGGGCCAAGTTCAAAATTTCAGGGTGATAAACTCTTGGAACCACTATTTGGTGGTTAACAGTCCACTCGTCTTCTGCTGAGACATCTGGAGGACGCCATTTTCTCATTAAAATGCCATTTTTGACATAGAAACAGAATGGGGCATGATCTATTTCTTTCTCATCAAAAGCCCTTTCAAGCAAAGGCAAAATTTCAGGATCATTATGCTGTTCCTTGCAAAGTTGTGACCTTGACACCAAATCATGACCTTGACCTTTGTCATTTAATATTGAAGAGCAATGACTGGACTCTGACTTGTCACTCAAGACTGTCTGCTTGCCAGACAGGTTGGGTGAAAGAGAATTTATAATCTCGTGTGTAAAAGACTGACCCAAAAAGGTATCAGTTAAATCAATTTCCCCATCATTCTGTTTTGCTTTCTTTGCCACGGCCCTTTTAACGGCACAAGATGGGTACAGATCAGGGATTTCCTGTTCAATGGGATCAGGTGGCTGATCAATATAAGGTACGAGCGTATGTTAGTCAAAAGTGGGCTTACCACAACCTTATCTCCCGCTAAGTCATTGCCTAACAGTAAGTGAACACCTTTAAAAGGTAAAGAAGGTCGAATACCAACAGCCACTAAACCAGTCACCAAGTCTGAGGATAAATAATTGTTATGAAGCGGAACATTAATAAATCCACAGTCTACACCCAGAATAAGGACACTTGTTCCAGAAGAAGTCTTTTCAGAAAAAGGCAGAATATCTGCTAAAATAAGGGATTGAAAAGCTCCGGTATCTCGTAAGATTTTAATTGGGGTAGACTGGGCATAGTCACTATTTAGTGACACAAAACATCTGATAAAAATGGTTCAAAAATCTCCATAACAGAATCAGTCGCAGACATTTTGGTCTGGGTAGGATCTTCCTCCTTAACACATGACTGTGGTTTTGACCGTAAAGAGGTAAGGCCTGTTTCCTCTTCCTCTTGGGGTCTGGGAAGGGCTGCGGTTTGTAACTGTGGCACTCCCTGGACTTTTCTCTTACCTTTTTCTGTATGTTTAAGCCCCTCTTGTTTTTCTTTCTTTCTTTTCAAATGTAAGCACTCAGAAATAATATGACCTGTCTTTTTGCAATAATTGCAAATTGGTTGAGGTAAGAGATTTTGATCCTTGTTTTCACCAGAAGATTTGGATTAAGGAGTAAATGTTTGGCTATAACTGTCAGATGGATTACTAGGACTATGTTTGGATCTTGACTGTGGCGTAAATTGTCTTCTAGAGGGATTAGACTTATTAATAAAGGAAACCTTGTGTGTTAAAGCATAATCGTCTGCAAGTCGAGCTGCAGTTTCCAACGTTTCATCTTGTTTCTCATCTAAAAAGGACTTTATGTCTGAATTTATGCTCCTTTGAACTCCTCTACAAGCATGAGCTGCCTAAGTTTTTCATGAACAGAGCCAGTTTTCTTCGAAGAGCACCACCTATCAAATAACTGTTCTTTAGTTCTAGCAAATTCTACATGGGGTTGCTCATTTTCTTTCTTACAGTTCCTAAACTTTTGCCTGTAAGCCTCAGGGACCAACTCATAAGAATTAATCCCTTTACAGTATCATAACTGGAGCTCTGCTCGACAGCCAGCTGAATATAAATTTCTCGAGCCTCCCCAATTATAACACTTTGTAAAAGCAAGGTCCAATGCTCCTTTGGCCATTTTAAATTTTTTGCTACTTTTTCAAAATGAAGAAAATATTTGTCAACATCTTTTTCTTGAAATGGAGGAACTAATCTGATGTGTTTGGTAACATCAAAATGAGCACCATAGTCTAAAGGTTGCCGTTTTACCGTCATGTTTTGCATTTCTAATTCTTTCATTCTTAATTCTGTATCAAATTTTAATGTTTCCCTTTCTATCTGAATTTGTCTTTCTTTTTCTTTTGCCCTCTCCTCCATTTCCATTCTTTGTTTCTGCATTTGTCTTTTTTGTTCTAATCTTAATTTTTCTAACTCAATTTGCTTCTGAATTTCAAGCTCTCGCCTTTGCAAACCTGTCTGAGTTACGAGAACAAGAGTCAAAGCAGAAGAATCAAGAATTTCCTGATCAACCAAAAATTAGACCAAAATATTGTTTATTTCCTGTTTTAACATGGACATATTGACGGTCATCAATTTATAGTGAGCAGCAATGTCCAACAAATCTGACTTTTTGGCCAAATTTAACAGCTCCTGCGAAGGCGCAGCTATGAAAGCTTGACGGTCAAATGACATGATTGCTTTTTGCTGATTCAAGTAAATATATCAATCAGACAGTTTATTTATTTATATTTTTCAAAAGCCAATACTTGCTTTTTTTATTTACTTATATTTTTTTAAAGTCAATACTTGTTTTGTTTTTTTATCAAATAAAGATTTTTACATTTATTAATTTTTTTAAAGTCAGTACTTGTTTTATAGCATTTTTTTTCAAGCTCAAACTTGTTTTAGCTCAAGAAAATGTTCGATCCCGGACGAGCCCCCAATTTCTGTTACGAGCCAGGCGTAACGAGAAAGAAATGAAAGTGAAACCAGCAACAAGCTTTAAATTATTAACAATATTATTCCACAAAAAAATAAGACAAGATTCAAAACAAAATAATGTAAGTAAACAGTACCTTTCAAGTTTATGTCACAAAGTCCCTCAGAAATAATCCGCAAGAATTTATTAAACGAATCCTTTGAATAACAGTTTCTGATCCCACAATTTTAAGTTCCTGAATTCAGAATTTAAGTCCAGAATGAATAAAAATATTAAAATAATTCAGTATAGAATAATTTCCAGTGAAAGTACCCAAAGATGCCCATGTGAAAATCTTTTCTCCATATATAATATCAAAGAACATTCTAGAAAAAGAAGTTACTCTTATTTTTCAGGTTAATTCAAGAAACTTCCAAATATTCTATGATATGCCAAAAATAACTCAGTCTAGAATCAAGGACATAAACAACATGTTATTGTAAGCATGTTGTTCCAGAAAGTTATTTTTGGAAACGTAGTAAATGAACCTATTTATGAAAACATAGTAAACATGATGCTTAAGATAATTAAACACCCTCTGTATAACAACAAGCTTTCATAATATACTTCGATATTGCCTAAGGATGAAAAATAAAAGACTTAAGCATTTATGTCTGGCGTCCCATAAAAGACATTTGCAGAAGTGAAGACCCAGATCAGACGCAGCAGAACGTGGCGTCTGATCTACACTGTTTGCATTTAGGACAAGAATTCTATAAAATGGTAACAATAAAAATGACCAGACACTCCTTATATTTAAGTGAACATGTCCAAAGAGTAAATGTAGAAGAGTCCACTCGTCATAAATGAGTTTTAAGTTTAAAATAGTCTTTAACTCTGAGGAATGATTATGAACCTGGGCCCAAGTCAATATGTCCCCGCTCTGCTTTCATAATGCAAAGGCTCGAGCGAAGAAGTGGCGAGTATTCCGTTTTTAGGGGGAATCATACATTTTGAAGAGAGGCAACTCTTGTGAAGTTGATTTAACTCCCTTTTGAGAAGGGGTCTGCTCTAAACGAAATGTAGGAGCACATTTTTCCTTCTAGAGTAGACCCCTTTTTCAGAAGGAGATTGGAGTGCACAAAAGCAAACATGTTCACTTCCGGTCCGAAGTTCTAAAACTTTTTTTCATGCTCAATTCAGCTGTGCATGAAATTTGTCCTGCTTATAAATCTCGAATAACGGACTAATGCAAATTCCTTCTTGCTAAATATAGTTGAGCATGAAATTTTCTCTGCTAATAAATATGAAAATGCCAACTTTTGTTGGCATTTTCATATTTATTAGCAGAGAAAATTTCATGCTCAGCTGAGTTGAGCATGAAAAAAGTTTTATAACCTCGGGGCCAAGTGTCTCCCTTGTCGGAAATGGCAGAAAATATACTTGTAGTCTAATTCAACGTTTTCTTGTGCAGTCGACTCCGTTCTCGGTCTAAGGGACTCTCTGGAATACTTCGAGATATCCGTACCTCGACATATCAGATTTGTGGAATTGAGGAAAATAATAAATCGAACAACACATTTAATAAATAGTCCATTTGACACTTCTATATGCTCCATACATAACCTAGAAATGTTGAGTACAATGAAGTTTTTTTTGTTTCTTTGCACTGTTCTGGTGTTCTAGAGCAAATATAGCTTGGTTGCCAAAAGGGCAAGTCTGGGCAACTCATTTAATTTGCATAAATCCAAGATGGCCGCCATCCGCCATCTTGAAAAAGTAACTTTTTAAATGAATGCCACGGAAAGGTAAAAGATAAGTATTTTTAGGGGTTTTCTGGTATGCAGAATCCAATTCTGATGTTATTGTTTCATTTTGATGCCCCGGAATAACCAAATCCAAGATGGCCACCAGCCGCCATCTTGAAAAATGACTTTTTAACTAATTTTCATAGATTGTCAACTAATTTTCATAGAATGTTATGAAATATGTCTATTTAGGGGTTGTCTAATAATACTATGCAGAATCCAATTCTGATGTTATTTGTCCAGTTTGATGTCCCGGAAGAACCAAATGCAAGATGGCCGCCAGTCGCCATCTTGAAAAACGACTTTAAATGAATTGCCATAGAATGATGTATGTCTTCTTAGGGATATTCTGGTATGTAGAATATATTTCTGATTTTTTGTTCGGTGTTTTTTATGCCCCTGTATTACCGCAGCCAGTCGCCTATGGCGTGATATACGTTGCAATATTGTATCTGATAATATATTTGTTCCATATTAAAAATATGTATTCTATATTAAGATATTTATTGCCAATAAAATATATTTATTCACAATAAAACATTTATTTGCGATATAAAAATATATATTTCTTTGCTACATGAATATTTATTGCCAATAGAAATATATTTATTTACGATAAAATATTCATTGGCAATAAAAATATATTTATTCACAATAAAAATATTTATGTGCGATGTATATATATTTTTTGCAAACTAAATATGCATTGATGCAATATTTTATGTGGACAATAAAAAATCACAATATATAGAATATATATTTATTTGCCAAAAAAAAAAAAAAAAAAAAAAAAAAAAAAATAAAATATTGACAATTTTTACAAAAAAGTAATATTCATTGTAAGTTAAAAAAATATATATATATTGGGTAAAATTAGCATTGTGGGATATGATGTACAGTAGCCTTGTAACAGATAATTTCATTGGCTCGACAAAATTTCCGGTGGTTTGATCCTTGGTAACCTCGCTGCTTAGATTTTCGCACCTTGGACTTTCGTCCTTAGATGCCCCCATGTTTGCCGGTTACCTAGAATGTTAGAGACTTTGTTGCAGTTTTGTTACCACTTCTATGAGAACTTTAGCTCTAGTTTCCCAGTCTGCATGGAAACATTAGGACCGCTAGACACGTATGGACTAATGCTCAATGATCAGCCCCCAAGATCTGGACTATATATTCAAGTGTATAATGTTTTTAGGTTTAAAAAGATCATATGGACCGTTATTCCGCGCGGATTACAAGTCACATCCAAACCAAAGAAACTGCAACACACGAGAGAAATACTGAGTTGACTTGTGTCCGGGGGTGCGATGTGACCAAGAATCAAAAGATGCGAATTGACTATGTCGAAACGGCCAAGGATCGAGTTGACCATAAACTGCGAACCAAAACAATATGGCAGCGCTCTGTGTAATCAATAGAGGCTGCCATTATTAGGTTTTACAGAGCCAATGAAATTCGCTGATACAAAACCGTGTCATATCCCACAATGCTAATTTTACCCAACATATTTTTTTAGCACATTGCAGATAAATATTTTTTATTGTGGCACAAGAGAATATTGATTCAATAAATATGTATCACTTTTATTAATATTTTATATTTTGAATAATTATATTTTTATTGCCAATATATATTTTTTGTTGCCGATGAATATACTTATAGAACAGATATTTTTATTATGAAAAAAATATAATTTTATTGCCAACAAATAAATTTAATTGCCAATAAATATATTTTATTGCCAATGAATATTTATTTTGCAAATAAATATTTTTTATTGCCAATAAATAAGATTTATTGCCAATAAATATATTTTATTGCCAATAAATATCTATTTTGCATATAAATAAATTTTTATTGGGCATAAATATCTTAATATAGAATACATATTTGAAACAAATATATTACCAGGTACAATATACAGTATATCACGCCATAGTCGCCATTTTGAAAAAAATATAATGTTTCAACCACCAGTAATTAATATAGAGTGCTGTATAAAGTCTTTCTTGGGCTTCTTGTGTATGTATGATCTAATTCTCATGTCATTTAGAAAAAATAAAACATGTTAATTTTAAAATATAGAGCTCATATATGTTTCATAACTCTAAATCATATGACAAAATAGCCCCAATATAGTATACACATAGTAATTACCTATAGCAGGTATCATAGGTATATAAGCTCAGTGCAAGCCACTTTAAATCAGGTGCCGCCTCTCTGTGACTCAGTTACCTGGTAGCGTTAAAAATCTGAACAGTCATTCAGTCTTTAAATCAGTTGGGCTGGGTGGCCTAGTGGTTAGCGCACTCGACTTTCAAGTTGGATATCGTGGGTTTGAATCCTGCTCGGGTCGAGACAATTTTCAGACCATTAGTACACGTAGATCATACTCGACGTGCCCTGGGTTGAGTGTAAAGTGGATAGGGCAGCACTTGGTGACAGACAGCGGCACCAAATGTGCAAGGGTGTACAAATACATGTACATAACAATCGCCGCTGCCTCTATGTGCCTCGGGTGTCTGTTAGCGATAAAATCCGCACAACAACAACTTTAAATCAGAGAGTGGGCGGGTGGCCTAGTGGTTAGCGTACTTGATTCAAGCAGAATATCGTGGGTTCGAATCCCGCTCGGGTCGAGACAATTTTCAGACCATTAGTACGCCTAGCTCATCCTCGACGTGGCCTGGGTTTAGTAAAAAGTGGATAGGCTGCGCATGGTGACGGACAGCGGCACCAAGTGCGCAACATGTACATAACAATTGCCGCTGCCTCTGTGAGCCTCGGGTGCCTGGTAGCCTTAAAAATTTGCACAACAACAACAACAACTTTATATCAGACCTGCAACAAATTTCATAGAACTCACATTGGCTTTCCTACTCTGTGGAATAATTGTATATTTACATACCCTGTGAATAAATTTAGTAGCAGAAAGGAGCTCAATCTTCAGGTAACTTCTTCCTATAGAATCCTATAGAATCGAGCCTCACTGAGCAGTTTCATTACTGAGCCAGTTTGTCAGTGAGCAAAGAGAGCCACATTGGTTTTATTTATAGACACTTTCATTAATGTTTAACTCCTGATCTATTTCTATAAATGCAATTGCAATCGTTTACCAATCACAATCACAACTGCTTATTTGAGGCATTACCATGACGATCATTTATTTGAGCAAGTTGATCATTTTAGTTAATACTAATCATGTTTTGGAGTAGGTAACTCTGTCTTAATTTAGAATAATCATATTAAGAGTCATTCTCTGTAACAAATCAACCCTGGTCATTTACTCGCGAATTGATAGATAATTTATTAATATAAATGTTGGCAGGTGAGCTGAATGAGCTCACATCCATTTCTTAGTAAACCAGTTTTCATTACCGCTCAGAACAAGCTACACGTCACAATGGCAACTCCAAATAGAAAGTGTTTACTGTCGACCTGCAGCAATTCTGGGCAACTGCAGACGTACAAGAAACAAGGACTCCTCAAAGTGATTGAATGTGCATTTCAAAGACAGGACGGTGAAATGCGCACTACAGTGCAGGCAGTTCTGGACTCGCAAGGTGAACAAGCATCGATGGAAATGCACAAAAACTGCTATTGCTCATGCACGTCCAAGGAGCACATTAAAAGATTTTAGCTAAGAAAAAGAAGGAAGGTAAGGCAGACAGTGATGATGCTCCAGCTGCAAGGATGAGAAGATCACAAGTCACAGACTTTGAATTTGAGACACAATGCCAGTTTTGTGCAAATGTGTGTGAGCCATTGAACCCTAAGCACCGAGAGAGGTGGGACAGAGTGATACAGTGCGAATAGATGGGAATTAAAAGTGCACCTCCATTCAAGGGTATTGTTCTACAGCACTGCAGGTCTTTCAGTCCTGGTTGAATGGGAGAGACTTCAACGGCACCCTGCAGACATAATGACGTTTGGCCTTTTGTGGCTTAAAATTGCAAAAATAACATAAGATTTGAATTCTGCATACCTGAAAACCTACAGAAAGAAATATATCATAATATTATATGATAATCAGTTAAAAGGTTAAAAGGTGATTAAATGGCGGATGATAATCGCGTTTTCTTGTTTCGCTGATATAATTCTCAAAATGTAGGGAAAAAAGTCGTTTTTGGAGGGTAGAAACTGACTCTGTTTAAACTATGAAAAAGTTGATTTGGTAATTCGTCATTCAATCTGGATATTTCAAGGAATAAAAGGAATAAAACTGCCGGTAATCTTTTTTATATATGACCATCGACATCCGAATAGTGCTCAGTTTGTTGACATTTATGTCTTTAACTGTTTTTCATTCAAATCTGTGAATGAATGACTGTAAAGACGACCCACGCTCGATTAAGGAAAAAGTATACTGTTCACAAAAAGTTAGTACAGCACCACTAGTATGAGCTTTGCATCAACACCTGTGCAAGGCAGCAGTAAAAAGCGGGAATTGCCATCTCCAGAATACAGCATTGAACTGAAGAAAAACCGTCTGCAGTCTGATACACAGTCTGATACAGAATTATCTACAATGGAGGATACCCACTCATTGTCTGAAGGTTCTGCCGGGGAGCTAAGTCAGCAAAGTCAGATCACCCTGACTGATATTGACCTGCAGAAAATTGGTGCAGTGCTTCAACAAAATTTTAACCAGCAAGTCAATCAACAAATTCAAGAGTCATTCCAAACACAGGTCTCACAGCTGGTGAATTCTATAGTTGAAGGTGTATTGGCGGGCTTACATTCTAAAATCGCTTCCCTGGAACAGGAGAACTCGAATTTGAAGAAACGTGTAGAAAAGTTGGAAATCAGTGCTGACAATGCAGAACAGTATAGTCGTCGTAACTGCTTGCGAATTTCTGGTGTTCCTGAGAACAATGACGAAGTCACCGACAAGATCGTTCTTGACCAAGCAACAGCTATTGATGCTGATATTAAACTCGAGGACATCGATAGAAGCCACCGCCTGGGAAAGCCTAAGTCTCGTGATTCTAGTGATGATACTCCAGCTAGACCTCGTGACATTATCGTCAAATTCAGCACATATCGTGCCAGGCAGAAGGTTCATAAGGCACGAGCTCTCACTAAGCAGCGCGGGTACAAGGGAATCTTCATTAATGAGGATCTAACAAAGAATCGCAGCCTAATCTTGTATGAAGCGCGTCGTCGTTTTAAGTCTAAACAACTTCAAGGTGCCTGGTCTTCTGATGGAACTATATTGATCAAACATTTTGATAACACTGTAGTGAAAATTACTAGTGTAAGTCAGCTCCCTGTATTTGTGCCACTTGAACAATCTCGAAATTAATCCGAATAATGTGCGAACTGTTAACAGTGAAGTGAAGCCTTTAGCAATTTAGGATAGTTTACTACAATTTCCAAACCATTGTAACACAACCACGGTAGCTTTATATTGATCGATTTCTGTTTACTGACCATTACGTCACATGGTTAATGTTGTAGTTTCTATGCCAAACATGAGAATCCCGAGCTCCGTCATGGTCAGTAAACACTCATTGGTTGTCATAAAATGCCTTAGCGTGCCTGTTTTAGATCAAGTATAGATATTCTCATTAGTTGAAATTTAACGCTTCAATACCTGTCCGATCATTATGTGATAGAATCTTATTCTGCCATTGTTCGATAATAGTTTGGACCCTGGTAGGATTGTTAATCTCTCATTTGGATCTGGGTCTACACTGTTGTTCAGACCGGTCTGTCCATGTTTTTGATGTAATTGCGGTAAAATTAGTGACGTGGTGTATATATATATATATATATATATATATATATATATATATATATATATATATATATATATATATATATATATATATATATATATATATATATATATATATATATATATATATCAGTTACACTTATACACCGACTGAAAACCACGCACAGCTAAACATTTTGCCGTACTTTTCCGTACAAATTAAGTTATTCCATGTCGTGTCATCGATAGTCTAAAATGAATTAATACTGGTCGCTCATACTTTTAAGTCTGGATTCTTGAGGTGAAAACGGTTAAAATGGTGACACGATTTATTGTAGCATAATAATATGTTATTATTATGCCAAAACCGTTGTTGTCAATACATATTCAGCTCGAGGCAGGTTGTCGTAGTCTCTCTGTGGATCAGGACGGCTTATTTAATGACCATTCCCAGCCAATATGATGACGTTGAACAGTAGACATGGATCGAATGGACAAATTGCAAACTTTCATTGCACTGCTCAAGCAGTCTGATCTGGGTTTCCAGTGTCTGATCAGGGATGGTCTGTCCGGTATTCTGTGGGGAGATCGGCAAACTGTCTGTACTGCTTAATTACCAGAGATTAATGATTTAATATTAGTTTGTTCTGCATTCGTCGCAGGTCGATAGATTCGGGGACGAATCTACTTAAGCAGGGGAAATTGTCGCAGGTCGACCGTGTGGCTCGGCAGCTCAGTTGGCAAGAGTGCTCGCACGGTATGCGAGAGGTCCAGGGTTCGAGTCCCGGTCAGGTCATGTTCTTTTTTCCTCCCCTGTGACACATATGTAGGTTATAAATAACAACACACCTCATAACGGAACAAAATATAAGGGAAAAATGAATTTTGTACATTTTGAGCAGTTAGACGCACAGGTTTAAAAGCACCCTTCGTCAAAAGGCGAGTCTGGTGAACCTATTCCTTGATACTACTACAAAGATGTTATTTTGGAGGTCTGGAATATGATCTACAGAGTAATCACTCACTATCAGCTCTTAGCTCCTTTGCCACTGACCCGTTTTTGCCGAGTGGGCGCCACTGTCTCAACTATTTGGGCCGGCCGGTTTCCGGTCGTAATTTGTCTAACTGTCAAACTGTGTTTCTTGTTGTTGTCAGTGAAATGACATAAGTTCCTTGATATAATGCAGGCAGTGATGGCCCTGATCAGACGTCGTGTTATACGGAGTCTGATCCGGGACTGCACTGCATGCCATTGTGCCTTATTTGGACGTAAGCATAAATGGATTAATGGCATTAGAAAAGTATATATTATTCAGCAAATATAAAGTGTGAATTACTAAATTATTTGCATATCTTAATATGTATAGTACCTACAATAAGTGAATCAATGGTGCATCTATTTGACCCGGCCTGTTTCCGGTCGTAGTTTGACTGACCGTCTTATTGTATTTCTTGTTTGTTGCCTGTGAAACGTCAGAAGTTCCGTAATATGATGCAAGCAGTGAAGACCCTGATCAAATGCCGTGGCATACGGAGTCTGATCAGGGTCTGCAATGCTTGCCACTGTGCCTTTAATGGCACGTTATAAATGGATTGATGGCATTAGTAAAGTATATATTTTTCATCAAAAATATAGCGTTTTTTACTAAATTATTTATCATTTGCTGCTTTGTCAGTGTTCTATTTTTTGCATAACTATCTTATCTGTATTATAAATTTGGCATCTTCGACATGTTTTGAACTTAGTCATTGTATATATGTGTATTAGACACTCAAATTTTGATAAAACTATATTCATGGTATAACACTTAGGAACTGTTGGGATTGCGGCTGCTAACTGATTGGAAAACCCACAGCACGATAAACTGTTAAGTTATTTGTAAACCCTCCATTCTTTGTTATCATGTCTATTTTTGTTTTCTTCATCTTTTATATGTTTTTACGAATTCCATCTATGCACTTATGGGTATTTGGGGGTAGCGCTCCTTGGTCATTCCCGCCGATTCATTATTTTATCACTTGTATGCGAGTTGGCACACCAGTTGCTGATTTGTTTCTATTTCTCCTTTCAACAATTACATAGTTTATGATGTGAAACAAGTATCAGTAGCTGATATGCCAACATACTGTTGCATGTACAAGTTCTCAATTCTACTTCATTTTCTTATGTTTTTTAGTATCACGATGCAGACGATTTTGTCTTACTCATTCATTCTTCAGCTGAAACAAAACGAGTATGTAGCTAACAATATTATTAATCATAACTATTGTAAAAATTTAACACAAGGAAAGAATCACGAAGCAAACGCAAAATTTATGTTGTATGTATATATATGTTCTTTTACTGTAATGTTGATAGCATGGCTGTCTGTATTACTACTATCTGCTGGCGATATTCATCCGAACCCAGGCCCATCGTCGTCAATATCATCAGTTACCACTAGTTCAATTTCTGGCATCTCTTCTACATTTATAAATTCATTGAATATAAGTCATCATCTGTCTTTTGTTCACTACAATGTCCAAAGTCTGGCTTCAAAACTAGATGTGTTGCACGCAGAGTTATTCCATTTTGACATATTGGCTTTTACTGAGACCTGGTTGAACTCGTCCTTTTCTACAAGTGATATTCGTCTACAGTCTTTTAACAGCCCTGAACGCAAGGACCGAGTTGGAGACAGTCACGGTGGTGTCATAATATACGTAAAGGAGGGTTTACATTATAGACGCAGGCAAGATTTAGAACCTAGAGGTATCGAATGTATATGGATTGAACTTTCAAATAATCATAAACGCACGCTTTTTGGCTTATTTTACAGACCACCCAATTCCGATCTTGCTTGTTACTCCCTGATAGAAGACTCTTTACACCTAGCTGTTGACTCAGGCATAAATGACATAATTATAACGGGTGACTTCAACTTCAACATGCTACATCCGCAATCATCGCGGAAGATACATAGTTTCTGCACTCAATTTGCATTATTCCAAGCTATAAACGAACCTACTCACTTTACTGAAACTTCCTCTTCCCTACTGGATATTCTCCTCGTAAGCAATAATTCCCACTTAATAGTCAGTGGTGTTGCGGATCCATTTCTGAATCAAGAGCATCGGTACCATTGTCCAATTTTCGGTATATACAATTTCTCTAAACCCAAGTCAAAATCCTTTAGCCGGCATATATGGAAGTACGATCAAGGAGATTATAACCTATTACGCAATAAAGCTGCATCTACTGACTGGGTATCCCTAGAAGATAATGACATAAACACACATGCAAAGAATGTCACTGATTACATACTATCAATATCAAAATTATGCATCCCAAATAAAAACATAAAAGTTAGACCTTCCGATCCACCCTGGTTAACTACATTTATCAAACGATATATTAGAAAACGCAAAAGGGCTTATAGAAAAGCTAAACAAACAAATTTGCAGTACCATTGGGATAAATTCAGGAAACTCAGAAACAAAGTAGTCTCGTTGATAAAAGAATCGAAAAGAACATGTGATGAAAATATCGCTAAGAAGTTGAAGTCTGATTCCCTTACTTCTTCAGACTGGTGGTCCACTCTAAAAACTGTGATATCTCCCACTGCCACCTCGTCCATCCCACCTCTGGATAGCAATGGACGTATATATACTGATGAGCAAGACAAGGCTAATCTACTTAATAATTATTTTAAGGAACAAACACTGTTAGATGATAGTAACGCTGAACTTCCAGCTTTACCTCCATATAATATCGAATCCACCTTAAATTCTATCATCCTCACCCCCTTAGAAGTTGAATCTGTCCTAAAATCACTACCGATTGGAAAAGCATCTGGTCCAAACGGATTAAGCAATCGCATTCTTAAAGAACTGTCAAAAGAACTAGCTTTTCCGCTCTGTGTCCTCTTTAACCGATCCCTCAGTCAAGGTGAAGTACCTAGACAATGGAAAGAAGCAAACATATGCCCTATTCATAAAAAAGATGATCCCTCATTAGTAAGTAATTACAGACCCATTTCTTTGCTAAACTCTGAAGACAAAGTATTTGAAAGGCTTATATTCAAGCACTTATACAATCATCTTCGAGATAATAACGTTCTATCATCTTTACAGTCCGGGTTCATACAAGGAGACTCCACTGTAAACCAACTCAGTTTCTTGTACAATACATTCTGCCAAGCCTTAGACATGGGCAAAGAAGTTAGAGTTGTCTTCTGCGACATCAGGAAAGCATTTGATCGTGTATGGCACGCAGGGCTTTTACACAAACTTAAGGCAGCAGGTGTTCAGGGAGAACTTCTCAAATGGTTTACAAATTATTTAGCTGAAAGAAAACAACGCGTTATACTTCCTGGTGTCGCGTCAGACTGGACGTATATTCTTGCTGGAGTGCCGCAAGGCTCCATACTCGGGCCAATACTTTTCTTAATCTACATTAATGACATAGTCGCTGAAATTGGCTCCAACATTCGCCTGTTCGCTGACGATACTAGCCTCTACATTATTGTTGAAGATCCTATTACATCTGCTGTTTGCCTTAACTCAGACCTTTCAAAAATTTCTATCTGGGCAAACAACTGGTTAGTTGACTTCAATCCGATCAAAACCGAATCAATGCTGATATCTCGAAAACTAAACAAGCCTGTTCACCCACCCCTGTTTATGCAAGAAGTACAAATAGCTGAAGTGTCATCTCATAAACACCTAGGCTTGATTCTGTCCAACGACTGCACTTGGCACCAACATATTGATTACATAACTAAATAAGCATGGAACAGGATTAATATTATGCGAAAACTCAAGTTTAAGTTGGACAGGAGTTCTCTAGAAAAAATATTTACAACTTTTATAAGGCCCTTACTTGAATACGGGGATATAGTATGGGACAACTGCACACAATTTGAAAAACAAGAAATTGAGAA
This sequence comes from Anodontia alba, assembly GCA_964016985.1. Classification (NCBI taxonomy): domain Eukaryota; kingdom Metazoa; phylum Mollusca; class Bivalvia; order Lucinida; family Lucinidae; genus Anodontia; species Anodontia alba. Next base: position 149,280,630 of record OZ024821.1, read on the forward strand.
AATCCAAATCGAAGCCGCACGAATTGCCACTGGAACAACTAAACTTGTATCTCTTAATGCCCTGTACCAAGAAACTGGCTGGGTTACACTAGAAAAGAGACGGGAAAATCATAAACTCGTCATGTTCTATGTATAATGACTTAACTCCGTCTTATCTTTCTTCTTTAGTACCACAGTCAATAAACAATCTATCCCAATACAGCCTCCGAAATGCAGATAACCTACAATCTATTCACGCTAGAACTAATCTATATTTTCAGTCTTTTCTACCATCTGTGGTAAGAAAATGGAACGACTTGTCCGATAAAGCAAAACGTTCCAGTTCGGTTACTTCTTTCAAGAATTATTTAAACCGCAACAGAACGTCTATTCCAAAATATTTCTATACAGGCAATAGGAAAACACAGATCTTGCATACACGTCTCCGAACAAAATGTAGCAGCTTAAACAGCGATCTCTACTCCAAAAATAGAACTGAATCTCCATTTTGCCACTGTGGACAGGTAAAAAATTCGCACCATTATCTACTTTGTTGTCCCTTGTACACCGCACAGAGAAACGAACTCTTTAACGCTGTATCAGAGTATCAAACAATATCGCTTAATCTTCTTCTATATGGAGATGCCTCTTTACCATACACAACAAATGTTCTTATATTTGAAAAAGTCCAAAAGTATATAAGCGACACAAAACGCTTTTAACTGTTGAAGCCATTTAAATACAATGTTCTGTACATGCAACTCTCTATTGAAACGTTAGTAGATTCTGTGGGAAACTTACCAGGGAAGCGCTGCCCTTATCCCCCCCAATTGTTTTTATTAAAATCCCTTAAGGTCTTGTGATATATTAAAGCGACTTCTACGACTGATTTTATCAGCCTTAGAAGTGGCATTAGTATGAACCAGTTAACAGTTATGGCTCTTTAATTGATATTCTGACCTTACTGTCATTTCAAGTATATATATATAATTATTTTTTTTATTTATTGCTTTCGTTATCTTATCATTGCTCTTTATATATATATATATATATATATATATATATATATATATATATATATATATATATATATATATATATATATATATATATATATATATATATATTTTTTTTTTTTTATATATATATATTTGTTTGTGTTTTTTTTTTTTTTTTTTTTTTTGTGTGTGTTTTTTTTTTGTTTTTTTTTTCTTCTTTCAAATCTGCATCCTTAATTCACATCCACAAATTGAGATCTATATTGTTTAACATTTTTCCGTCACTATTTGTACAACTGTAATTGTTAAGGAGAAGAACTAAATAAGTAGTCATACTTTCGTTCTGATCCTATTTCTTATGTGCTACAATGTATAGTGTTATGTAATATTTGGATAATAAAATATGTTTAAACCAAAAGGTTATATTTTCCAAGATGACGTCTTTTAGCCATCTTGGATTTGGTACTTCCGGTACATTAAAATGCAAATATAACATCAGAATTGCATTCTGCATATCAGAAAACCCCTAAAATGACATATTACACGCCTTTCCATGACAAGTGTTTGAAAATGTTAATTTTTCAAGATGGCGGCTGGCAGCCATCTTGGAGTTGGTTCTTCCGGTACATTTGAATGTAAAAACAACATCAGAATTGGATTCTGCATACCGGAAAACCTCTTAAATGACATATTACACGCATTTCCATGACAATTATTTAAAAAGTTATTTTTTCAAGATTGCGTCTGACAGCCATCTTGGATTTATGCAAATTATACGAGTTGCCCAGACTTTCCTTTTTAGCAACCAAGCCAGATTTGTTCTAGAACCCCTATACATCACAAAACAGCAAAAAAAACTTCATTGTACTTGACATTTCCAGGTTCTGGAAATTTCAAATGGACTAAAATAAATATGTGGTTTGACTCCTGAAGTTAAGAGATACATTTGAAATATTGTGGAAAAGAGAATTTCTCCTCTTTTCCACAATATTTTGATACCTGTTGTTAGATTTCCATGTTAGAACAGGGGCCAGATTTTCACTTCGAGATAAGCGGTTATTCGAGATAAGCGAGGTCGAGATAACGAGAGTCGACTGTATTTCTGCTTTTTACAAATGCGAAAAGTATGAAGTTCTCAATAATATATTTTACACTTATCTTAATAACCTTAAGTATTGGGACAGATAGGCGTTTGCAAATAGTGTAGACCCAGATCAGACGCTACAGCAAGCGGTTTTTGATCAGGGTCTATATTGCCATACATACAGTACTTGTTAAGACACATCAAGAGGTAGTAGAATGGATTACATTTTAGGACAAGTATGGTAAATAGATAAGACAGTGGAGTAGCCAGGAAAAATTCTTGAAAAATTATGCCCAGAAACACTTCCAAAATAGTGGCTACTCTTAAAGGAAAGAATTTGCTCCCAATTTCTATCCTTTAAGAGCAGCCATATGGTAAAGAAGCAATATTTTATTTTAATGCCACTTTATTGTAAATATTGTAAAAAGTCTTAGTTAAATAGTAATGTGCGTAATGAGCGCTACGCCTATGTAAGGCGTCCAAATACTTTGGGTAAATACGGTATAAACAAGAAAAACAAATGTAAAATTGTAGGAAATGCTGTGACTTGGCTAATATTCACTTGCTTATAGTTCCTTCCTGCACACACTATTTTCTTTCCAAACTCTCGAAATCTGCTGATATCCATGGCTGCTTGTGAAGCAATACGAAATGGTGTCAACGGCCAGACTGTGCATATATGTGTATAAACCGATATACAAGTTGAGGTCAGACTTTGTTTGTCTCTATGTATACGCAACAGCTATATACTTATTAAAATTTACGATCTTAAATCGTAGTAACCCTTGAAGTGCTGACCACAACTGTAGTAGTTGTCGAGGAATCCAAGAGGGTAAAATGTTGCCAACCCTAGGACCAGGAAGAAAAGCTTGCTCTGCCTAAATTGCATTTGGGTTTTAATGCGCAAGTTTCTGCGGGGGATCAGGCGATACTTGTCTAATTCCAAATATATAAAAACTTGTTAATCCGGGCTTTTACTATTGTTAAGATGGGGAAAAAATGCTCAGACTGAAACAAGAATGTATTTTGTCCATTGTGGATGCATTTTGGACTCATAAACCCAGTAAACATTCTAAATAAATCTATAGCTGGCTATTATCGGCCCGTCAGGGTAGCTGACGGGCCGATAACGGCCCGCTATAGGTTTATAAAGAATGCTAGTATGGAAGCCATTTCTTCAACCCATTATTTTCTTCCTGAGACTAATACATAACATTACGCCCTAAAATGATAATAACATTTTTTTTTTGTCTAAAATGAAACAAGTGTCTATGCCGTTTATTTGGAGTTATGCAAAAATAGTTTAATTACATATATGTATCTAGTATGTCCGCTATGATTAACATTGATGGAAACATTTAGAAAATTTCATATTACTGTCAGATGTATCTACCTGTCATTGTATACTGTTACAGTGAAAACAGTGTATTTTGCCGAAATGCTTTTCAATACTAAAATGCTATAAATTCAATGTACAAAAAAAAAAAAAAAAAAAAAAGACAACTGTACGTATGTCTTTTTAGCCAAGTACGATGGCTTTTAAGCAAAATTCGCCACCTTGGGCATTTTAGTCGAAACGGCATTTTAGTTTTCTTTTTGTACGTTTCATAGAAAAATACATTTGACATTTCAGGTGCCCAAGAAAGCTAAAATCAAGCGACATAATCCAATCTGCTTGCGTGTCTGCTATCCGCCCGGAGTTACCTTGCTTAGAGAAGGTCATTATTTGATAACATGCTCGGTAATTTCCGCCACAGCCGATTATCGGAAACACGAGAATTTCTTAGGGAAAAGAAACAATACCACTGATAGAAATGCCAAAAAAGGACAAAAAAGTTTTTATTTGATTTTAATAAAACAAAAACCAAATTTTCCAGCAGGCTTTTCTGCACAAAATGCCACCAGCAAAAATATTCCAAATTGTAATTTAAATGAATTATTTGTAAGTTAGAAATTCACACAGCGAAAAAGATTTTCGTTACCACAATATTTTTAACCATTTGAAGGGTGCCTTTAAAAAAGCTGAAAGAAGACCAAAAAGTTTTCGTTTTAAAAATATGAAAAACGTATCAGCGCATTCCTGAAAAAAAATGGCTTCAAAAGCTACCAGCAAAAATATTGTATTATTTTTCATACTTTTAAAACTTGATGTATAATACAGCTTTCCTATATAAGTCTTCACATTTTACTGTAGCGGTTCGCACAGGTAAATCTTGGGTGGCGGTTTTTCAAAGCTGGCTATGAGGAATTTCTCTGGGGCTAATGGCTGCCAGTGATTTGTCTTGTACAAATTCTGACACCTTGCAAATAATATGATGTGAGTACTTACTAGAGACACATCTCACAAGCGCTTGTAATGATTACCAACAAATGTTTTGTAGAGAAATGAAAATTTAAATGTTATATTTTGATACAGTCTTATCTAGCGCTATGTAAGCAATGGCATTTTCACCATATAATATGGGAAACGAGGATGACTTTGGTGATTATGCACATAAAGATGTTAAAAAAAAATAAATAAATAAATAAATAAATAAATAGACAGAAAAACTGATTCAAAAATAATGAAAAAAAAAAAAAGCTAGTTCAAAAACAGAAAAAATAAAAAATCTGAAAACCCGCCTAATAATGTACGTACTCATGTTTACTCTGTATATTATGGATGAACCTAAGTGGCTTGTTGACGTAACGATTGATTCAAAATGCACACATAAACATAGATCGAAGGCCAGATGTAACATAAAACCTTCGAAAAGACCATGGAATCGCAGGTAACAAAAAAAAAAAAAAAAAAAAAAAGAAAGAAAGAAAGAAAGCGCTTAGACTGACCAGGCCTATTAGTACTTTGAGGATTGGCGTTAATACGAATCATCACGAAAACATGCCTATATAATTTTGAATTTTGACCCCTTAAACCACACTTATATATAGTAAAACTGGGTTTACATGGGCTATTCATTATTTTTCTTATTTTTGCTCAAATGCATAGATTGTAGATACAAGTGAGAACCGCCTCGGCGAGGCGGTATTAACGAGTACCCACAATCTTTGTTTTGAGCAGATATATGAAAAAAACCAGAGGTTTTATATGAAATATTCAGTTTTGAATGTGAAATTTTCTGTATATATGTATAGGCGTGTTTTCGAAATGCTGCTCCAAGCTGAGGCTCCAACTTGATTTAAGTAATATTGATAGGATTGCTTCCCTGTTTATGAGATAGTTTATAATAGACTACTATGCTCCTCTTACTTATCTTCTTACACAGCAGACACGCAGCGTCTCCAATTTGCATGAAATGCCATTTGGAGACAATATGCATAAAATGTCAAATCCTGTTTTCTTGGAAAAATATCACCACTTTGTCGTGTGCCGCCCAGAGAGTGGTAAATGTTAATTGTGACCCATGTCCATATTTGGTGACACATTGATCACAGGTCATCTTCCAAGGAGACATGTCATCAAAATAGGCTTTATAATTCAAGAGAGATTAATTTTTTCAAAAATATCCGCTTTAAGATGATATAAATACATTTTTTTTGCACACGGCACTGATTTTATGATGGTGACACGCCCTGTATCAATTAATTTATAAACATAGTTGTGTTAGAGGATATCTCATCCTGTGAATAACTAAAAATGCCTAAGTGCCCAAAGTGTGATAAAGAAGTCTACTTTGGTATGTATTTTAAAGAAATGTAAGAGATGGTGTTATTTTATAAATAACATTATCGAGGTTATTGAGTTATTTCATCTTTTATACTCATAAGGAAATATCTCCCACTACACATGGTATATAGACTGTATAGACACACGTAAAACGCTTAGCACGCTGGGCAAAAATGCAGCAGACGACTTTTTTTTTATTTTTCTTACTTTTCTCAGAAAATAAGATTTCACTTTTTGTGCAAACTGTCTCTGCACGAAATATCAAATCTCAAAAAGATCGCCAGTTATTTGCGCAGAGCAATAATTACTACAGTGATGTGTCATAAGCGACTGGGCTAAATACACTACTATTGAGAGTTTTCAGCAGACGACATTTTAAAATATCGTTCGTGCCTTTTACAACAGAAAATATGGTTTGTCTTTTCATCCGAATTATCTCCGTCGGATTGTTTGATATTTCATACGAATAAATTCACAAAATGTCTCCCTGTTTTCTGTGACATATAAATCTTTTTTCCCGATTTGCTGAATACACTTGTATGAGGGTATGGATGGAAGAGACTAAAAGAAGGAATAGTCGCAGTCTGAGAGAGAGAGAGAGAGAGAGAGAGAGAGATATACCAGACCAAGAAAGAGGGATAACTAAACGGTCATTGTGTTCGATATGTTCATGAATTTGCGTTCACGAACATATCGAACACAATGACTAGTTATTTATCTCTCGAGATACCGCTCAAAATAGATCATTAAGCAACAAAACCAAGACTGGATTAAAACCTCAACCCCTAAATATTTCCATGGACTACATGTACAGTCGACTCTCGTTATCTCGAATTCCAAGGGACTTTATTAAATACTTCGAGATATCCGTACTTCGACATATAAGATTTGCAGAATTGAGGAAAACAATATTCGAACAACCACCTTTAACAAATATATATGTAATTGGACTTTTAAAGTTAGAGATACATTAAAAATATTGTGGAAAAGAGGAGAAATTGCTCCTTAGGAGCAATTTCTCCTCTTTTCCACAATATTTTTTTGCCTATTGTTCATGTTTCGGCAGGGACCAGATTTTCACTTCGAGATAAGCGGTTATTCGAGATAAGCGAGTTCGAGATAACGAGAGTCAACTGTACTTTGAACTGACAGGTTTTTTCGTTGTATTTGTTTTTTTTTACAAGATATTTTCTGTTGTGCACGTAAATATAGTGCATATAGTCGAGTATACAGTACATTCATAGTATGATGTTGTTAAAAGTGAGCGGCACTTATTTTTCAAGTTGCTCGAGTATATACCCGTTTACACAAAGGTGAAAAAAACTTTGATGTGCTTCGTTTCATCTTGATTTGAATTGTTATTCAGCGTGATACGTCGACTGTAAAGTATCACAACTTCATTTCAATTAACTGCTGGTCAGGGCTGCGTTCAATAAAGCAAGACACTTTTTTTCCCAAACTATTTTGCATCTTTTGAACGGTTATCGTAATCGCAAATTAGAGAGTAGACATTATTCTCGTTTGCGATAATTCTGATATACGATAATAATTGATTTATAAGGGATCGAGTTTATAATATCAACGCAGTAAACATTTCCATATTTTTAGCTATGAACAAGCATACAGAAAGTTTATTAGCATAGGCCGCCATTTTGGTTGTGCCAAACGTCAACGAGAGTAGATCGAGGATACTCGCCATCTCTGAGCTCGCTACCCAGCTAACATTCTTTATAAATCTGTAGCGGGCCGTCATCGGCCCGTCAGCTACCATGACGGGCCGATAACAGCCCGCTATAGATTTATAAAGAATGCTAACTGGGTATTGTCCACCGAAAACTGTCACAAGTGAATGGAAAGTTTGCTACAGTTTGCGAGTAACTGTCAACGTTTTGATTAACTAAACGCAGCCTAGGTCTGTGTGCTGCGCGACTGCGCAGGCTGATCCGAGTCCTCGCTGGGCACACATGCAATATTGTAGGAAAAGCTGGGCCCCGGATTAATCTATAATGTCGTATCAATGTCAATGCAATGTTATTATAAGCCTGCTGTGAAGTGCCGTAAGCTCCCCATAGCTCTTGATAAGGCGCTTTTTTCCAAAAAAAATATGTCTATATTTTCTTATTTTTCGACGAAAACACATGTTGTGGTACTCATTAGAAGCGCCTCGCCGAGGCGCTTCTAATGAGTACCCACACCATGTGTTTTTGGTGAGTAATAAGAAAACTACTTACCTGATACCCACTCTTATTTAGACCTATGCTTCCGAAAGAAAGACTAAAACTCATCATCAGTATCAGCATTTAACAGCAGCATCTCCATCATAAAAATTTCCTGGCTTCTCACTTTGAGACTAGTACGCTTGATTACATCTTTATTAAACGGCTAATTATAATGCGGTTTAAAGGTGACCCTAGCAATGTTGTACCCAAAGAAACTGTAAATATTATATAGAAAAATGACCATTTATGGTCAATTTTCTATATAGTCTATACATGTTTGTTTGCATTCAACACTGTTGTATAAAAAACATTGCGTTAAGAGAGAGAGGTAAAGAGGTTGTGGTGTATTACATTTTGACGTGTATCTGTACAATGTAGACGTATAATTGTATCGATTATGGATGTAATGCTCAGGCCTAGCGGAGGCGTTTTAAAGGTTTACTGATAACAAAACGCTCCAGAGAGAGGTTTTCTGATAACGAGACGCACCAGAGAGAGAGAGAGAGAGAGAGAGAGAGAGAGAGAGAGAGAGAGAGAGAGAGAGAGAGACCAGTACAGACCGCAAATTTTATGAGAAATGCACACTGGGTAGTCTTCAATGTTATGTCATATTGACTGTCCAGAGTTTTACACCATATAAAGTGTATATAGAAACTGAACAGTGAGCAGTCTATGCAATGTGCTGTCATATACAGGCTTTAGATAAGTTTGTAACAATCTGGCTCCACCTGTATTGGAAGTGTGCCAGTGAGTATTGTATACAGTGTTCTGTCATATGAACTGTCTAGTATAGTTTATAAAGTCTTAGAACATTTAAATTCAAAGTTAACATTGAGCAGTGGCTACTGTGTTATGTCACATCGAGTGTCTAGAGTAGTACGAGGGTCGTGCAAAAAGTTCTGTCACTAATAGGCTTCCTTGGTTTTATCCCGGGTATATTTTAAAATGTTTCACTGCACTTGAATGGCGTGTTGAATAGCTAACGATACCCGTTTATTTCGTGCAAATTGCTTTCCAACTGACCGAGTTATTTCAAATTGAAATAGATGCAGTCATATACACTGACCAATTTACTTGTTACATTGGAACATGGACCAGAAGACTGAAATTCGTAGCTATATTAAATGCCGCATTAGGCTTAATATAGATTCAAAGCAGATATTTAATGAATTGTGTAGTATATATGGACCTCAGACCATTTCAGTGCGCACAGTTTTAGATGAGTTAAAGCTTTTAAAGCTGGGAAATTTTCTGTTGAAGACGACACCGGTCCTGGAAGGCCTAAAACCTCTGTTACCAAGGCTAACATCGCTGCTGTAAAGATTGTGGTCGAACAGGATGCGCGATTGTCTGTCAACGATATAGCTAGTTGTACTGGCATATCAGAAGGCAGTGTGCAAACAATTCTGAAAAAGCGTTTGGACCTGAGAAAGGTTTGCGCTAGGTGGGTATCTCATTTGCTCACTGAGGAGCAAAAGACACAACGCCTTAAATGTGCCCGGGAACTTTTGAAAACATACAAAGGCTGTAATAGTCGGGTTATTTCTAACTTGCTAACAGGTGATGACACCAAGGTGCACATGTTTGAGCCACAAAGAAGGGCTGATAATAAGCAATGGAAGCGAAAAGATAAAAACGCCCATGTATTGCCAAGAGAACCATAAGTTCGAAAATGATGTTGTACGCAATTTTCTTTAATTCAAATAGGCCAGTCGTTCAAGTGCCTTGTCCATCTGGTCATACAGTCATTGGCCGATTCTACAAGAATTCTGTACTGTTCTGTACTGAAGAAAGTGAAAGAGATTTAAAATAAGAAACGACCAAGCAACGGATGGTCAGGAGTCCATTTTTAACATGACAACGCCTCCTCTCATAAGTGTGAGGTTGTTAAGTATTTTTGGCTTCTGAAAAGGTGAAAGTTTTAAACCATTCACCTTATTCACCTGACCTGAGTCCCTGTGACTTCTTTTTATTTCCAAGGCTTAAGAAAATGCTTTCTGGAAATAAGTATACGTCTAGAAGTTCTCTTGGCAGCGCTATTTATCAGTGTCTCCAACAGATACCAAAAGAAGACTATTTATCTGCTTTTCGGGACTGGGTAAAAAGGTAACAAAAATGTGTTTCAGTAAAGGGGGAATACTTTGAAGGTTGTAATAAAAATATGTTTGATAAAACGTAGCACTGAAGTAATCCGAACCCAGTGACAAAACGTTTTGCAGGACCCTCGTATGTAACAGTTTTACGCCATATATATTGAAATGTACAGTGAGACGTGACTACCATGTTCTGTCAGATCGACTGTCTAGAGTAGTATGTAACAGTCTTAAACCATCAATATTGAATTGTACAGTTAGCAGTGAGTACAATGATCTGTCAGATCAACTGTCTAGAGTAGTATGTAACAGTCTTACACCATAAGTAGTAGAAATGTACAGTAAGCAGTGAATGCAGTGTTCTGTCAGATCGACTGTCTAGATTAGTATGTAACAGTCTTACACCGTCAATATTGAAGTGTACAGTGAGCAGTAGCTGCCATTTTATATCAGATCGCCTGTCTTGAGTAGGATGTAGCAGTCTTATATAATCTAGTGAGCAATGACTACAGTGTTCTGTCAGATCGACTGTCTACAGTATATTACAGTCTTGCACCATCAATATTGAATTGTACAGTGAGCAGTGACTATAGTGTTTTGTCAGATTGACTGTCTAGAATAGTATGTAACAGTCTTACCCCATATACAGTATAAGTGTACAGCAAGCAGTGAGTGCAGTGTTCTGTCAGATCGACTGTCTAGATAAATATGAATTAGACTTACACTGTCTTTATTAAAGTGTTCAGTCAGCTGTAGCAACCGTGATCTGTCAGATCGACTGTCTAGAGTAGTTTATAACAGTCTTATGACATTTATATTGAAGTGTAGAGTCAGCAGGAGCTACCGTGTTCTTTCAGATCGAATGCCTAGAGTGGTATATAATAGTCTTACATCATCTAAATTGATAAACAGTGAGTAGTGACTACAGTGTTCTGTCAGATCGACTGTCTATAGTAAAAAGTAACAGTCTTACGTCATCTATATTGATGGTGTTCAGTCAGCAGGAGCTACCGTTTCAGTCAGACGGTCTAGAGTATTATTTAACAGTTTTACACCCTCTATATTGAAAGTGCACAGAGAGCAGTGATTACTGCCAGATCGACTGTCTAAAGTAGTATGCAACAGTCTTTCGCCATCTAGGTTAATAATGTACAGTCAGCAGTAGCTTCTGTGTTCTGTCAGATCGACAGTCTTGAGTATTATTTAACAGTCTACACCTTCTATATTGAAAGTGTACAGAGAGCAGTGGCTACAGTGTTCTGTCAGATTGACAGACTAGAGTAGTATGTAACAGTCTCACATTATATATACTAGAAGTCTACAGTGAGCAGTGACTACAGTGTTCTGCCAGATCAACTGTCTAGAGTAGCATTTAACAGTCTTATACCATCTATATTGAATATGTACATTGAGCAGTAGCTACCGTGTTCTGTCAAATCGACTGTTTAGAGTAGTATGTAACAGTCTTACACCATTTATATCGAAGTGTACAGTTAGCAGCAGCTGTCGTGTTCTGTCAGATCGACTGTCTAGAGTCATATATTACAGTCTAACACCATCGAAATTGAAGTGTACAGAAGCAGTGACTACAGTGTTATGTCGGATCGACTGTCTAGAGTATGTAACAGTTTTACACATCTTAATTGAAGTATACAGTGAGTAGTGACTATAGTATTCTGTCAGATCGACAGTCAATAGTAAAATATAACAGTCTTACGCCATCTATATTGATAGTGTTCAGTCCGCAGTAGCTACCGTTTCAGTCAGATGAGCAGTTTATGGTTGAAAGTTACAGTCTTACACCATATATAGTAGAAGTCTACAGTGTGCAGTGACTACAGTGTTCAGTCATACGCCATCTTATTTGATAGTGTTCAGTCAGGAGTAGCTAAATGTTCAGTCAGATTGGCAGTCTAGGATGTATGTAACAGTCTTACATCATCTGTATTAAAGTGTATAGTGACGTGATTACAGTGTTCCGTCAGATCGACTGTCTAGTGTAGTATGTAAGTCTTACGCCATCTATAGTAATAGTGTACAGTCAGCACTAGCTTCCATGTTCTGACAGATCGACAGTCTTGAGTATTATTTAACAGTCTACACCCTCTTTATTGAAAGTGTACAGTGAGCTGTGCCTACAGCGTTCTGTCAGATTGACAGACTAAAGTAGCATGTAACAGTCTCACATCATATATTCTAGAAGTCTACAGTGAACTGTGACCACAGTGTTCTGTCATATTGACTGACTAGAGTAGTATGTAACAGTCTCACATTATATCTACTAGAAGTCGACAGTGAGCAGTGACAACAGCGTTCTGTCAGATCGACTGTCTAGAGTAGTATGTAACAGTGTTACACCATTTATATTTAAAGTGTTCAGTAAGTAGTAGCTACCGTGTTCTGTCAGATCGACTGTCTACAGTATTATTTAACAGTCTACACCCTTTAAATTGAAAGTGTACAGTGAGCAGTGACTACAGTGTTCTGTCAGATTGACTGTCTAGATAGTATGTAACTTTCTTACACCATCTGTATTGAAAGTGTTCACTAAGTAGTAGCTACCGTGTTCTGTCAGATCGACTTTCTACAGTATTATTTAACAGTCTTACACCATCTATATTGAAGTGTACAGTGAGCAATGACTACATTATTCTATCATATCGACTGTCTAGAGTAGTATGTATCAGTCTTACACCGTCTTTATTAGAAGTGTTCAGTGAGCAGTAGCTATCCTGTTCTCTCAGATCGACTGTCTAGAGTAGTATGTAACATTTTTACACCTATACCATCTTTATTAGATGTTTTCATTGAGTGATGACTACAGTGTTGTCATATCACCTGTCTAGAGTAGTACTATAACAGTTTTACACCATCTATATTGGAAATGTATAGTGGGTAGTCTCTAGTGTTCTGTCTTGTCGATTGTCTACAATAATGTGTAACAGTATAACACTATCTGTATTGGAACTGTACACAGAGCTGCCCTCAGCATTGTATCATATGGATTGTCCAGAGTTTTAAACTATTTATAAACGAAATGTGCTGTGACCTGTTTCTACAGTGTTCTGTCATATCGATTGTCTAGATTCTTACACCATCTATAATGGAAGTGTACAGTGTACAGTGAGCAGTTTATGCAGTGTACTGTCATATCGACTGTCCTGTCTATAGTCTTACACCATCTATACTTGAAGTGTGCAGTGAGCAGTTTCTGCAGTGTACTGTCTGTGGACTGTCTAGATTCTTACACCATCTATAATGGAAGTGTATAGTGAGCAGTGACTACAATGTTTTGTTATATCGACTGCCTGGACTAGTTTGTCACAGTCTTGCACCATCTTTGTTGGAACTATACACCCTTTGGGCACAACAACGTTGCAAAAACGTCGTTTCAACGTTGATTCGTCAACGTTGTAAGTTGTAACGGCGTTGTTGCAACGCTGTGTGCCTGCCGGGCAGTGAAAACTCTAGTCTACATTTGACTATCACGTCGACTGTTGAGAGAAGTTTGGAAAAGTCATTCGTGTTGAAAGTGTGCCGTCTAGAGTGCTCTGTCTTATCATTTAGTACAACCTTTTACCAGCTCTATTGAAAGTGTAAGCATCGCATATGTATGCCAGACTGTGCAGATTCATAGCTCACTTCGATTGTTCCCCAGCGGGCACACAACGTTAAAATGACGTCGTATCAACGTCGATGCGACGTGATCACGTCGCATCGACGTTGATACGACGTCATTTTGATGTTGTGTGCCTGCTGGGTACTGTTCACACATGAATGTGTTTGAGCGAAAACTGCCCTGAGTATCGCACATATTCGTGGTCTGATGTCTTCGATGTCCGCCTAAAATAAATTGTATCCTGGGTATCAGCAGAGTGCCCTGTGATGACTGGTCAGACTTGCGAATCTAAGACTGATCTGAGTCTTCACTGAGCTGCTGTGACCCGGCTCTTGTATCAGTACATTGCTGTCGCAACCGCAAGTCTGTAAAGGTTCGAGAGCAAACAGTAGTTAGACCTTGTAGAACACACACTTGCGTACGTACGTACGCACGCACGCAAGCTTGCACGTGTATGATGTATCCCAAACAAACTACTCGTGGATGCGCAGACTGTTCTGCATTTATGCGACTGGGGAATAGGATGATTCAATTTTGCCAAAGCGATCGACGCATTAATACAAATTTGCAAATTCCTTTTGTAACAATATACAGTAGCTTGAATGTCCGGTATTTTAAACGGTTCTCAAGTATCCCAGCTGAAATGAATAGGAAAACTGCAGATCAAAACGCTTAACACTTAGAACGCTCGGTGAAAATGTCAGCAGACGACTTGAATTGTTTTGTTTTACTTTTTTTTATTATTATTACTATTTTCCCGGAAAACAGGTTTTGACATTTCGTGCAAATTGCCTCGGTTTACATGACATGTCAAAAAGTATCTTATGGAAGTTAATAAAGAGTACCAGAATGTTTGCCTCTTATAGGGGGTGTTTCTTTTTTTTTTTTTTTTTTTTTAAATCTAAAATGCCAGAATTGGCCAAAATGTTTACTTCAGACAGATCAGCAGTAGATATGGGTACAAATTTAGATCTTGAATGGTTAACAGTAAACAGTATGGGGTCAGTCATTTCAAAAACACAGCTCATTACATATCTAATAACCTACCAAGCCCTTTCTGGTTTTGAAATCGGGTTCGACTGAACCCCGAATTCATTCTGGATCCGCCCAAGACTAACCATAGTACTGTTACTCCCACGTAAAACGTAATCTAGAGAGACCCAACCGCGCCAAGAAAATAATTTGAGCTAGGCCACAGCATTTGCTATAAGATTGCATGCATATCTGCGCAGGGCACTGTGTGTTAAGCAAAGTAACCAAAACGTTTCAGGTGGACAGCGAAGACTTTGATCAGCCTGCGCACATGCGGTCTTGTAGGAAATGCGCTGTGTCCCGGCTCATTTATTTCGGCGTACCGTATATACCCTAGGTTCATGGACACCTTTACTTCTTACCACACTTATTCTAAAACTTGAATAAGGCCATTTGCAACTTAAAGGCTCCATATTCCTCAAAAATAGACATTTTATTTTCCAAGAAAGGTTTCATAAATTGATATGTAGTATTAATACGATCATAAAATGTGGCATCTGACAACCCCTAAAATTTCAGTTAGGCTCTCGTTTTTGAAGTGGATCAAAACTGAAATGATTTTTAATCGTATCTCTAAATTTAATGTTGGCAACATAAATTCAGAGATACGATAAAAAATCATTTTATTTCAAGAACGAGACACTAACTGAAATCTTACATGCTGTCAGGTGTCACATTTTATGATTGTATTAATATCAATTTATGAAACCTTTCTTGGATAACAAAAGTCTTCTTTTTAGGAATATGGAGCCTTTAAAATATTGCCGGTTGTATGGCGAACCGTGCAGACCTTGATCAGACACCATGTTCTGCGGTGTCTGGTCTGGGTCTACACCGTTTGCTCAGGCCTCCCTGTCCGGAAACAGAGTAAAATTCAGTATTTATTTCGCTAAATTATGCGATAATGTAATGAATAAGGAATTTTAATATGAGCCGTTGCGTCAAAAAACGTACATCCGGACATGTGCACCCAGCGAAGATTCAGATCAGCCTGCGCATTCGCGCAGTCTGATCAGAATCTTCCCTGGGCACTTTTTGGATAGCCAATTATGCAAAGTTTCTTCATGCGGACAACGATTACTCAAATTAGACTGCGTGGATACGCAGGCTGGTCTGAATCCTCGCTGGGCTCTGATGTCAAAAAGGACATTTTCTCAAGTCGTGGCTCATATGTTCTCGCACAGCGGGTGTTTATGTGTAATGAATAAAGAATTTATAACCATGCTATGCATTTGTAGCACACTGCGCGGTTTGATGTTTCTTTTCATGATTCGGTCTGTGAACGCAAGTTTTTGTTTATATATGGTTGTATTCACTCCAGCGTCCTGAACATTCCCCTCTATATCCCGCCACTCTCTTCACAAACATTTTATATGAATCACTTGTGGTTTCTTATTTAAACATTCCTACGATAGCCCACTTCATCTTACATGGATATTAAAACTCAAATTGCCACCTCGCCTAGTGTTGATTTTGTTTTTCTATACGACATGTCAAGCAAAAAGGGGCGTTAGCACATATGTACATGCTAGATAACCAGTGGCTTATTTTCTTAATTTTCCATAAAGATGCCTATATACTGTAGGTATTAAAAGCCTCGATTAGACGAAGCGGGGCCGCATGTTAATCTGGGCATATTTGCTAAGGCCCCCTTTTCGCGCGGCGAACCTCTATTTAAGACTATTGATATTCTTGCGCCTGGAAATAGAGTAATAAAGAGCTATGTTTGTTTATAAATGCCACGGGTTTTCGTATGGTGAAATGGCAAACAGTGCAGACCCTAATCAGACGCCGCGTCCAGCGATGTTAGATCTGAGTTTTCCGTGTTTGCCGAGTTAACTAATAATTCTCGAAGAATAAGTATGTTGTGGGTACTATTAGAAGCGCCTCGATGAGGCGCTTCTAATGAGTACCGACAACATACGCTTTTGTGAGGAAATAAGACTCAAATAAATGCTTTTTTTGTTGAAACTAGTGCTTTTCTTGGAGCCATACTTTGCTGCAAAGTCTCTTGTTTTTTTGTTTTTTTTTGTTTTTTTGTTTTTTTTTTAACTTTATGTGCATTTCTTTTACAGCTGAGAGGAAAACCTCTCTAGGAAAAGACTGGCACTCCGGTTGCTTGAAATGTGAGAAATGTAAAAGAACCCTGGCCCCGGGTAGCCATGCAGAGGTAGGTAATGCTTTAGTCTACGCCAAGGAGGGTGGGTGTACAGTTCATATGCAAATCAACCATAAAACATGATGATTTTCTTTATGTAAGTTGTTTAGAATGTATTGGGACATTTTCCGTAAGCAAGACCGTGGAAAAGATATTAGGTACAGTGAACTCTTGTTACAAAGACAGCATATTTTACACAGATATTGCCATTTGAATGTATCTTCTTTTGTTAAGACTCCTGAATGAGCAGAATTGTATGTAAGAAAGACTTTGATTTATTCTTATTTCCTCATAGGAAATATATATTTTGCATATTTGTTAGAATCGACTCGGCATCTAAAAATATATTTTTTGAAGTATTAAATGTTCTTGCATAATTTCTGAATAACAGTCACCTCTTAAGCGAAGGTTTCGTGTCAGTCAGTTATCATTGTAACGAATTATGTCGTTGTACAGAGTGTTGCTATAAAGCGGTTGACTGTAGGCTCGATAATGCAGCTTTATTTATTTATTTATTTATTTTTTGATTTACCTGATTTCTGATTTACACATTAGTCTACTACCATTCTGACTATATTTTTCAGTGATTTTTTTTTCAGTTTGGTTTTAATGAGTCCAAGGGACTGGCATGATTGAAATTCAGTGAGTCTTAGATAAAATCATGAGTCCTTAACAAAATCTTTTGATGCAGTTTTCATCAGTAGTTTGTGAGTCCAGTGACTCGCATATGTAAAAAATTTCGAGTCCCAGAGAAAAATTAATAAGCATAGCACCTGATACTGATAGGACACGTTTTAGCCCAAAAGTATTGTTATTTTTCAAATTATTCCACAGAAACATGTTGTGGCTGAGGCGCTTCTGATAAGTTACCGCAACATATGTTTTCATGGAGAAATAAGAAAAATATTTACCAAACGCCCCTCTTATCTACCGTCCTTTCGACATCTTTCAGAAAGTTATTTTTGATTGGCGCTTTACACACAAGAAGTGTTTGCAAACTTTTGTCATGATTTAATGCAAAACCATTTGTCATAACTACCTATGCACCAAACGTTTGCTTCTAGTCATTGTGTAAAAACGAATGCAAATTATGCAGAAACCTGTAGGGTAGGTAACTTGGAGGTAGATTTTCAACAAGTTCCGCTTGTTCATTTTTTCTGAAGTTTTCACAATATTGTTGTGAAATATCCATAATTCAAATTCAGCAAGAAAATAAAAAATATTTTCACAGACAAAAAATCCCTTCCCTCCCTCCCTCCAGACCGCGACCCCACCCTCCTCGGAAAAACAAAAAAAAAAAAAAAAAAAAAAAAAAAAAAAAAACTTTACTATAGAAGTTACATAGGCCATGTCAGTTTTTGATCGTGAATTTAATTTTCGGGTAAGTATTTGAAAACAAAACACAGAGACAGAAAAGACAAATGATTTCTGATAAGATATAGTCAATCAAAACAAAATATTTTCATTTAAAATAAAACGCCAAGCAAAATACATCTTTCCGAGTGATTTCGATGTATCAAGCTGGTCTCACAGGTTATCTCAAATGATATGTAAGTATTTGTTATACCAGGAAATTAAGTTACAAGTTTATGCATGATTTAGACAATTATATATATATTACTATCATGTTGTTATGTTAATTCCTTTGTTCGTGTACCTCATGTTGTTTACTGTAGATGTTGATAAACTCTTAAAATCTGAAACCTGATATGATACATGTAGTCAGTTCATCAAGTTCATGCGGTGATGTTATATATTTTCCGGCCCTTTCAAAGATTATGTTTGGCATGTACTGTAATATATTTTAGTATTGGGACAGGCAGGCATGTGAAAACAGTGTAGACCCAAATCAGACGCAAAAGGGTGCGGTGTCTGACTGTTTGCTGTTTGTTACTCATCTAGCAATACCATATTTGCCCTAATTATTGGAATAGACAGGAGTGGGCAAGTGATGCAGTCCCAGATCAGACACGTCTGATCATAGTCTACACTGTTTGCCACTCATTCAGCAGGTTTAAGACTCGTTAATAGGTAGTAAAATCGACCTTTTTTATATTCTGGGAGATATATGGTAAGGAATTATGGTGTCCCAAAAATATAGGTAATTACAGTATTTTAGACCACATCATCAATTTGTAGAATGGACTCATTCAAGTTTACGGACAAGTATGGTAAGTAGTTACCCAGCAAACGTTGTGTGTTTGCTGGGTAGTGCCGTGTTTCAATACTTAGGGTATATACGGTAATTGTGTAAAACGCGATTGGTGGATCCAGAAGTATTTAGTCTGGGGGTCAAATTTTCTACGGAGGTTTTATTTGATCAAAAATACCGTATTTATCAGGTGGACTACGAAGACTGGTTAGACTGTGCGAATGCGCAGACTGATCTGAGTCTTCATGGGGCGCACATGCAGTCTTATAGGAAAAAGCTGTGCCCTGGCTCCAATGTGCTTTATTTTGTTTTCAGAGAGATGGTAAACCATACTGCCATAAACCCTGCTATGCAGCATTATTTGGCCCAGGAGGTAAGATTCATTCAAACTACTTCCATGCAGTTAAAGGGAAAGGCAATATAGGAAGAGAGTATGTCTATTGAGGATAGAACTTTCAAAGCCAAAAAGTTTGATACAAGTGTGATCAAAATCGACCAGCAAATAAGAAATTTACTGGATTTTAAATATTTGAAAACCAACTGTCATGGAGGCTGCCATGTCACACATCCCTAATTGGGTATGCATAATCAAAATAAACAGCATATAGATGGATATTTTGTCTTAATTTTTCTGAACATGTTTTCCTAAAGTGGTAAGCAATTTATTTTCTAAACACAAATGCTTTGGTTATAAAAATAATGCAAATTTAAAAATTCTTGAAATCTCATTAAATATTCAAAATGGCGGAGGCAATGTCAGCCATGTTATATCCTTCAAACAAGACTAACTTTGTTATTTCTTGACCGATTTTGATCAAACTTGTATCAATCTTTACGGTTTGTTAAGCTCTTCGTTGTGAAATATATTTTATATTAGGGTTGCGTTCCCCTTAAAGAGGAACTGATGCATTTTCAAGGAAGGTAACTCTGTCAAACCATTATATCCCCTTCTAAAAAGAAGTCTACAAAAAAAGAATGGGGCAAATTTTTCATATGCAGGAATTCTCGTACTACAGGTACTAATCCGCACCAATCGGTCCCTTCTGTGACGTCACAGCCTGTCGCTAGTTCTCAGACAGGTAATAGTGTGGAAATGTATAGAATTGTATAGGAGCCCGTCGTTTAACTAATAAAATCATTTATTTTCGATAATACAAGATATTATTATAACCTCGCAATAGATGGAAAAATGTATCTGCTTCAATTTGATACCAAATTTGTTGAAATAAGATAAATTTTAAAATGGCCCAGATTGTTATGAATGCTACAAGGGTTTTTCCTTATTAAGTCTTTTTATTTTACAACAAAAATGAAAAATAGCCTTGATTCAATCGCCCAAAAGTCATATTTTTTAAAATTTCTCCGTTCGCTATAACCTCCCATTCGATAGATCCATTTAATATCTATAGTTATGTAGTAAAATATTGAATAAATTATTTTATTAAAAATGGCCCACGGGTTGCAGAATATAGCTATATTTGAAAAATGCGGAGCGAAAATGTGTAATGATTACACAGACGCAGGTCTTGTGTACACATGATACTAGAATGAATTGCAAAAGAGGTTGTAGGAATCGGAAAATAAAAAAGAAATTGGTATCCATTGATAGTATTATAAAGATAATTTAGCTTCAAAAAGGAAAAAAAAAGGTATATATTTATAATAATATAAACTTATTTATTTAATTTTCGTTTAAGTCGAATTTTGTTTTTATTCGGCAACTTATTGAAGCTTTAATGAAAATTTGATATAATTACTGCTTAATTACTTGTTTTTTTTATTTGTTTAATGACGAAAAAAAAAATGCTTTGTCGGGATACAATATACAATACAATACAATACAAAATACATAATTTTGCATAAACTAGCACTTTAATTGACACGATTTGCTCATTTTACGTAGATTCCTGTACATAAATAAGGACTACATGGTTCATAATCATGGCTTCATCTAAGTGCGTGCGTGTACAAAATAAATTTGACTATAAAAAATTGAATGAGGGTGAGGCTCTCTCTCTCAAACGTTGTTCTCTAAATCTGTGAATAACACGAGTCTCTCCAAATAAAAGCAGCATTAAATATGACGTGCAACCATTGTAGTTCCAGATCAGCATGTGCATACATTTTTTCTCTGATAGAATGTGCAAGCTCTATTCAACATCCGGTGTTAAATACGTATATTTAATAAATAATTTATAATATTAAAAAAAATACATTAAAATAAAATGATAATTGTTAATAATTTCAGAAACAATTGTAGTAATCTTTAGCTGTATATCATAATTCGGAAAATAAATATTCCTATGCTGGTACTATTTTGTTTCATAAAATTGTTTTCTATCTAGGAAATTAAAACATAATGATACTAATGATATTATTATTATTATTATTATTATTATTTACTACTACTACTATCATTATTATGTTGTACATCACAATTCCGAAGAATAAATATTATTATGCTGGTCATATTCGAAATGTATTATTTGTAAAATAGCCTCATGGACAGTTTATACTATCGTACATGTATATTTAGGGGTAAAATATTACTAATTATCGTATAAACCCTATTAGACACATTAAATAACCATCATACTGAAATTTGGCTACCTGTTGAAACAGCTTATACCTGCTGTCTGAGTGGCAAACAGTGTAGACCTTGATAAGATACTCTTTGATGTAATGTCTGACCAGGGTCACTGCCTTTTGTTATGGTGTGTTTATCAGAATACTGAGGTTAAATACTACAAACCACTTTCTCAGTCAGATTCAATAAATTGTTCACACCTTTTCAAACATTACCCTAAAGGCAATTGTTTCAAAAACAAACCTGGGATACCAGATGATTCGATTCTACTCTTAACAACACTTGCCCTATCTTTTTAACAAGGCCATTATAGAATCAGCTGATTTGTCTAAACATTGCTGGGTAAGTGTGAAATAGTGTAGACCCTGAACACACAATGAGTAATGTGACATCTGATCTGGGTCTACACTGTTGGCACAGACCTCTGTCTAAAACCCTAGGATAGTAGTAACAGTCATAATCCCAGGAAAACTACATTTTATCCATATTTGCTAACTACCCAACACAGAAATACGAGTCTCTCCAAATAAAAGCAGCAACCATTGTAGTTCCAGATCAGCATGTGCATACATTTTTCTCTGATAGATTGTGCAAGCTGTATTCAACATGCAGTATAGACTCTGATCAATATATTTCAACGGACACACAGACGAATTGGGGTCTGCATTGATCGCATAATTATAAGGCCCATTTTTTTTAAATAAATTCAATCATAATTGTTTCTTATTTTACTTGAAGACACCTCAAAGTTCTTTAAACGATCAACAAAACATTTTACTTTCATTTATATTAGCATTAAAACATGTATAAATACAAGTTAAATAACAGCATGTTGTTTATTTTCTGGTTCCATTTGTCTACTCTTATTATCATTATCCAGCTGGGAACTAGAAGCCTCGTTAATAATAGCTTAATCTATACCTCATGCAATAAAAACAAAGTGGTCAAAACATCAAATAAACATCAACATTTGAAAGTGACCATTAGGACTATGATGTTGGATTATGGGCAAACAAAGCGCCATCTTTAACTGTGTAACTAAAGAAACACTGATTACTGTAGAATATATCGATTAAGAGTTAAAATCCGGATCAGAGTGTGCAGATGCGCAGACTGATCTGGATCTTTAGTGTTTGCATAATACACAATGTACATAATTTCCCTTTTTTCATAATCTGACACACCTGCCCTTTTTCTGAGACAGGTCACGGGGTCCTGCAATTCTTGAGATGATAAGATAAAACTAGAAATAGCATATGCTACATTAATTTTTATGTAAGTTTTTTTGACAGTTTGTCTATTTTTTTCTTAAGTTTAAATGATTGTTAAACAACGTTCATGCATCAAGGGAAAAGTGATGATGATATTCTTATTTTTCCCAGACAGTAGGCTTTGACATGCCATGCGAATTGTCTCCAACAGAGACAGTTATTATGAACTGTCAAACCTTTTCTTTTCTTTTCTTTTTGTAGGGGTGGGGGAGGGGTAAAATTTTTAACCCTTAACCTTTTCCACTCTCTGGACTAATTCAGCAGCAATAAACTGGTGATATTTGTTGAATTTTCCCCAGAAAATAGGATTTGATATTTGATCCCTTAACGTTTATCACTTTCTGGGGTAATTCAGCATGCGGTAAAGTGGCTATTGTCTGAGTTTATCCAGAAAATAGGATTTGACACTTCATGCAAATAGTCTTCATTGGAGACAATTTTCATGAAATGTCAAATCCTGTTTTGAAAATAAAACATACAGAGGAATTGTTCAGGATAAGTATTTGGTGATTGTATTTTTTTTTCTCTCCATAAAACATATGTTGTGGGTACTCATTAGATGAGCCTCACCAAGGTTCTTCAAATGAGTACTCATAACATGTGTTTGCTTCATCGAGGTGCATCAAATTAATACCTACAACATATGTTTTAATGGAGAACTGGAGAAAATTATCCCATATTTATGTTGTCTGCAAAACTTTTACCCAAAGTGCTAAGGGCTTAACTGATAAGTACTATGCTAATTCGCGCCACCAATGGGTCCTAAGTTTATGAAATAGGATTGTCTTTATGCTGTGAACAAATAGCCCAAAGCTATTTATGTACCTGTCTTGAAAGAAATGTCCTGTATGTACACCTCTGTCCAGCTGATGGTCTTTGTGAGCTTTGCAGACTGGTTTCAAACTACTAAATTATCAAATTACCAATAATAATTTAAACCTCTAAATTTACTTTTTTTTTTTTTTTTGTTCTAATCATGTACCCTTATACTACTAGAAAAGGAAATAATGACTAGCTTTGTTTGTACTCTAGACCCAGACCAAACTGTGCTCAGGCACAGAATGACCTGGAAGATTGTTTAGCATATACTGATCTTAACAATCAGATCTGTAACACACATTAAGCTAAGAGCATAACCTTGCTCAGAAAGCGCAGTGGGGTCTTGGTCTACAAAGGGCACATACCTGAAGGTTGCTTAAAACACTGTAATATTTGATATTACTCATTTATGCTAAAAAAGGGACATTGACAAATAGATAAGAACTTTAACCCAGATCAGACGCCGCATATCATGGTGTCTGGTGAGCATTGATTAAACACACTTGATTGCATTCTGATTAATAGGTTTCTTTAATCTGTGGTGATAGTATTGATGAGAAATATGTTATCTAGATCACCTTAAAGAGTAGGTATCTTTAATTACTGTACTAACAAATGTCTAAGGATAACCTAACTTAATAACGGAGGTATGAAGACTGCCCTTTGAGGTTAAGAAGTGGATGACATAGGCCTTTCCCCTGTATTCATTATCCATATGCTTCTTTCTTTCTTTTTTCTTTCTTTCTCTTTGTTTCTTTCTTTCGTTTGTATTATAACAACAAATGTCTTAGGATAACTTAATAACGGAGGTACGCAGACTGTCCTATGATGTTAAGAAGTGGATGACATAGGTCTTTCTCCTGTAATCATTATCCTTAGGCTTCTTTCTTTCTTTCTTTAGTGAATAGTTATCATAAAGTAATGTTTTTTTGGTTTTTTTTTTATTCATTCATTCATTTTTTTCAAATTACTTATATTTAATTAAATTTTCCCATTTGTTTTCTCCAGGTGAAATGATCATTTTTCTTTCAAAAATTGTACCGAACTATCATCAGTAATTAAATACAACTTTAATTAATTAACTCATTTGTTTTCTTAGATTAACTATTGTTCTTCATTTTAAAATCTTACTGAATTACCATTCATTAAATATAACACTTTTTTAATTTATTAATTACTTTTGTTTTCTTAGGTTAAACTATTGAAATTCGTTTAAAAATCATATTGAATTATCTATAACTAAATACAACACTTTTTATTTAATTTGAAATAATAATAATAATAATAATTGATTTTAATCAATTAATATTTTATTATCATTGTTAATTAATTCTTAGGTTAAACTATTGATATTCTTTTGAAAATCATACTGAATAATCTGCTGATATTCATTCATTCATTCATTCGTTCATTCTAACTCGGACCTAGTCCAGTGTATATTGGGTCCAAGATTCTAAAGTGCATCCATACATGATTTAATCTGAATTGTAGTAATACTGTAGGTGTGTGTGACACTGAGCTGATTACACACCAGCTACACAGGTAGGACGACCGGTCAAAGGGAATTAACCGAAGCCTATCTAAAATGGAATATCGATAACCTGAGTGACAGTTCCTGTAGTACGATAATTCCTGGTAGTGTTCTTTCAGAGTAGATCCCATTTCAGAAGGGAAATAGTGCAAGGAGTGGAGAACCCACTGTCCGATTTATTTGTGTCATAAATATTAGAAAAGCAAATACACAAGCTTTCACGAGACACATTGAGTTCTATCGTAAAGAAAATTATAATTCTTCACAAGCAGAAGCTGCTAATACAAACTGGCAATCAAATCATAATGATATAATAAAATTCATTACGAAAACATGCCTATTCAAATATACTGAAATTTTTACCACCAAAAAATGAAAATTTACAGATGAAAAATTCTGATAATTTTCATATTTCTGCTCAAAACATAGATTGTGAGTACTCGTTAGAACCGCCTAGCCGAGGCGGTTCTAACGAGTACCCACAATCTATGTTTTTGAGCAGAAATAAGAAAAATAATGTATACCCCTGTAAACCCCGGTTTTACTATATAAAAGTGGGGTTTAAGGGGGTCAAATTTATATAGGCATGTTTTCGTGATGGCTGAAACGACCCCATAAAAGGCATTCTTGATTAACTCTGATCCTATTGAACCCGGATATGCCCTGGCTTTGTAAACAGTGTAGATCCAGATCAGTTCGCTTCTTCATCTGGATCTGCACTGTTTGTCATTAAGTATGTGAATTTATATCAATAGCGTGGATCAAGTAATCTGAAAACTAGAAGTGGGCGTGGCATCTTAATTCATTCAGCAAGGCAAGGATTTACATGTTCACTGGTTGTGCCTGTTACGGTTTCGTACCTTTCCTCCCCCCCCACCCCCCCCCCCCTGAAGTATATAACTGAACAACAACTTACATGTTCACTCTGTTCTCAAGTTACCACAATCCAGGCAAATTTGTTCATCTATAGTCTATTATCAAATTTTAATTTGGAATTAAAGTTTAAAAGGTTCAAGTTTCACCTCTAGAGTAGGTTATTTTGACATCCATCTAATTATATTATAAGCCATTATGTTTTTGAGGGAAATTTTAACTCATTATGCATATTTTGTAATTTTTGTATCTGTTATAAGTTTATGTCAGTATACATGTATATACCAAAGAAGATTTCGGACTCACGTAAGTAGCGTTTTTACGTTAAACTCACCATTTCCAATAAACTGGTAATATCGCTTTTTACGTATAACCGCTATTACCAGTCGACTGGCAATAACGATTTTAATGTAAAAATGTTATCACCAGTCGACTGGCAATAGCGATTGTAACGTATAATCGCTAAAATAATACATTTGTATTACCAGTCGATTAACAATAGCGATGTTGACGTATAATCGCTAAATTAATATTACCAGTCGCCTGGCAATGGCGATTTTAACGTATAATCGCTAATACAACTCGACTGGCAGTAGCCACTCTGTATAATTTATTTCTGTTTTTCCTTATTATCAACAGAATCTATGGTATCCAGGCTTCAATCAGACGAACAGCTAAAACCCTGGTCAGGGTGCATAGTCTGACAGTATCTTTCGCTGCTTGTATATGCGATTAAGACCCTTTGTAACACTTAGCATGATGGGTAAAATTGTCACTGGACGACATACTGAAATATTTTTTCTTATTTTTTTCAGAAAACAGGTTTTGATATTTCATGCAAATTGTCTCCAATGGAGACAATTTGCATGAAATGTCAAATCCTGTTTTAAGGGAAAAATAAAAATACCGTGATGTTTGGTCTGCTGAATTAGCCCAGAGTTAGTCATAACCCAACTGAAATATTTTTCTGGTATTTTGTTTTGTAGGTTATGGTCATGGTGGTGGAGTTGAAAGTCATAAATACTGAGAAGAAATATTTATCATCAGCCGCTTCTTACTCTGCTTAGTACTACATGGATCAACAGATCTGACGTTCATATCTCAGTTAAATGATGTAAACCATAGAAACAAGCACCCTTATCACACATACGTGCAGCAAGGCCGGGATCAGACTCGGGGCTTTCGTTGCCCGCTTATAGAATCAATAGCTACTCTAGAATACACCAGCGAACAGAGAAGTTCCTGATCAGACTGCGCGAATGTGCAGGTTAATCTGGGCTGTCACTGTTCACATATGGCATAAGGGACATTTTCACACGTTGCACATCATATGTTCAGATACCATTTTTGTTTAACTGGAACCTAATACTTGTAGACTATCAGTGACAGATATCATGAAAAAGGCATGTTAACCCATTTATGCCTAGACTCCCATAAAATGGACATTGGCAAACAGTGTAGACCCAGATCAGACGCCGCAGAACGCGGCGTCTGATCAGGGTCTGCATTGTTTGTATTTAGGACAGAAATAGCTATAAAACAAAGTAACAATAAAAACTCAACAGACTCGCCTTACATTGTAAATGAATCTGTCCAAACAGCTAACGTAGAAGAGTCCATTCGGCATAAATGGATTAAACGAGAACAAAGAATGTCTGATTCAGCCTTGAAGTCCGCAGAGTTTGCCCAACGCCTTCGCTATTCAGTTATGTTCTACAAATTTTTATATATATTGGGTAAAACATGTAGCTTGCCACTTTTGTTTTATTGATAAATCCTACTTCATGTCCATTGAATTTAAGCAATAAGTGATGACGTTCTAATATGACTATATGGCAAAACTTTTGGCAATTTGTGAACCAAAACATGGTAATGTGATCAACTGAAAAAGAAAAAAAAAAGGACAAAAAAAAAAAAAAAAAAAAAAAAAAGACCACTTCTTTGTGAAATTGCCACAGTGCATAAAACGATTTTGAAATGCTTACTAGAATTTTCAGCACCTTATACCGAGCACGTTCTTTCCATAAATTGTTCCTTTTATACTTTAGTAATTACTCATTAAAACGAGTCTGTCTTAATGTGACTGAAGAGGTCATTTTCTGCTAGATATGTGTAACTAATCATAGTTCGAAATATGACACTTTGTCAACCAAAATGTATCGATATTTTTCTTATTTCTCCAAGAAAACATATGGTGTGAGTACTCGTTAGAAGCGCCTCACCGAGGCACTTCTAACGGGTACTGACAACATATGTTTTCTTGGAGAAATAAGAAAATATTTATCTGGGTATCCCTCTTACCTGGAGCTAAGGATTTTTATTCAAACTGATAACTTTTAGTATATTGATAAGAACAGGAATCATAGACTAGATCCCCTTGAGATATGCCAATTTTGTTTATGTAGAATGCCCTCAGCTTGCTAGTTAAATGTCTAGAAATATTTAGTGCAATAAATATTTTTGTTTGCATAATTCCATTTTGTATGTTAAGTGTTATTTCTTATTCCCAATTATTAAAACTGTTGGTTGATCGTGCTCCTATCGCTCCATTTATTTGGACCCCTTGTTAAGTATTTCTTTACCCCCGCCCCTCCCCAACAGATGTCATGTTGATTGTTTCTTGTGTTTAGTACTGTTTTATGACATCCCTTCTTTAGTACTTTGTTTTGATTGTTTCTTTGGTTTATTACTGTCTCGTGATATTTAAACAAAGGAATAGATGTAATTTCTGATGATTTTACTATCAAAATTGTCCCAGTGGGCACATGACGTTTATACAACGTCGCCTCAACGTCCATACAACATCATGATGTTGCATCGATGTTGAGGCGACGTTGTATAAATGTCAAGTACCCGCAGGGGTGTTGCCTTCTTTATGAAAAGGGATCTCTAAAAAGAAAGAATTTGCTCCCCGTAGGAGTATATTCATTTCTTTTAGAGTAGGCACCGTTTTAGAAGGGGTTTCATGTGCAGGAAAGCAAACAGGAAGTCCTAATAGTTATTCCCTTTGTAAACATTGCGGAAAATGTCAAGTGCATTCAGTCCCCTAAACACTTTCACTGCCAACAGCCTCTAAAAATCAATATCTCACTCAATGGGAAATCCTAAAAATATACTTTGGTTTTAATGTTTCTGCGGATATTAACCCTTTCACTCTTGAGTGTCTAAAGTGGACTCTTCCATCTGTTTATTTGGCCATGATCATTGTTGTCAATAGGTTTGTTTTTTTCTCAAAATCATTAACAAAATGGCAAATAGTGTAGACCCTGATGAGGCGGCTTATTATGAGTTGTCTCATTAGGATATGCACCATTTGCATTGGCATTTTTCCTGTCTTTAGGTTTGAAAGGGTTAAAAGGGTTGAAAACCGAATATCCTCGCATATTATATGCGTTGTGTTAAAAATAATGATATAGAGCTGTTCGAGTTGCATCCCTTAAAGGTTGCTAACAATGCTAGTTTCGCAGCTAATTTTGATATAACGAAAACATAGGAGCTTCACTTTTGTTTCAAACTGATTTTGATACTATTTTGTGCGTAAAATTAGCTAAAATAAGTGTTCTGATACTCTAAGTTTCATGAAAATAATTTATCCTCTCACAGAGGTTCTGAAGAATCTGCACACTCATTGTGAAAGAATAAAAATAGAAAAAAATACAAATATACCAAAGATTTTTAGAGTAATTAGATTATAATCACTATTTAATTCATAACATTTTTACCTCCCTTGACTCAACTTGGCTACGTAGCATAGTTAGAAAACTACGAACTAAGACAATATTTTCTCCTGTAATACTTTATTGCACAGTCCTCAAAAGCATTTTATAGCAAACTAGGGGCAGTTTAATTTCATTTGGAAATATAAAGTATTTTTAGACAATAAAAAGTAAGGTTATCAGGATTAAGATTATGCAAACACTGTATCGGCTAGGGATTGTCTGTGGAGAGTTTGACTCTTCCATCACGCATGTCAGAAGAAAATTTTTATTGACACTTGGCGTGTCTGTTAAAAAGATAAAGATTAGACGCGTTAGCTAGAGATTGCATGTTTACTTTATATTTTGGTTAACTCTTTCACTGCCATAAGCGATAAAATAGGCTTTTGCAAACAGCATAGATCCAGATGAGACGGCTCATAATGAGCCGTCTCATCTGGATCTATACGCTGTTTGAAATTCAGTCTTTCAATTTTACATATAAACTTCTTTCCAAGGGATAGTTTGTTTAAAAAAAAAAAAAAGAAAAGACGACAAATGTCGTCTGAAATTTGAAAGTATCACGTCTTAAGCACACATTGCCTGGTCTAGAAATATATGAGCCGCGACATGAAAAAAAAGCCGTTATATGATATGCGAACTGCAAAAATTCAGGCGAGCCTGTGTAGTCTCGCCAGAACTTCAGCGTGTCCTAAATGATAGGCTAGGTAGAAACTTCATCTAAACAAACTAGAATCGCTAAGGGACCGGGCGTGCGCGGGAGAAAAGTATGCTTTAGCAGACATTGCCCAAGAATTACTATTTCCCAGTCCGGCTCAAATCGCTTCAGTGTTTTGTTAGGATATGTCGATTAAAATATCCTATTTTAAAATTGTCTTATGCCAAGTAGAACAGCGGGTGGGCATAAAAACATAATTTAGAGATTTTGGTATCATTAAAAGAACCTTCGCATACCTCGACCAAAATTTTCATGTTTGCATCTGTTCAAATCTCTTGCGTATGGCATGATATATACGTTGCCAAATATAATATTTTAATGTTTTCATTCAATTTTCTCTTATTAATATTGTATATCTGCTTATTATTATTGTATATTTATGTATTTCTGTTGCCTACTTATTTTCTATTCTATATTTGATCATTTGTTTTTAATGTCTTTTAATCATATTTTATAAATATTAATTTTGTAGATGTAGAAAAAATGTATAGCCATGGAAAGTGCAATGAAGGGCAACAAAATTGTAGCTACTTTTAAGAATAAAAACCCTACGAGGAAAGCTTTAGAGACTTAGTATTACTGTCACTACAGAACATGTCGCAGGCTTAGATTTGACATAATACAGGTTTATACAAATTTCAATAACATCGACCGAATAGGGAAACTAATACAAGAACAAGGGAACACTCTCTAAAACTTTACGAAAGGAAATACCGACTACATACTAACAGATTCATCTTCTCACAAAGAGTATTAAACATGTGGAATAGCCTTCTAGCGAATGTAGCTTCATCAGAATCCTTAAATCAGTTCAAGCCGAGAATGAATAAATACTGGAAGACAGTGTCGGTAAAATTCCAGCCAGTTCGCTGTGTAGCATATTCGAAATACCAGCACCAGTATGAAAGACTACTAGAATGGACCTCAGAGGCAACCGCCTAACAGCAATCTCGACGACAAGTAAGCCCCACTTTGGGATTTTGACTTACATATCTATCTAATTCCGACATACCAGGTGATTTTGACTTTGACATGTTTAATTCCCGTTTGTTGAGGGCGATATTCCATTATTGAGTACATAATTTCATATTATTTATTTTGCAAGAGTGTGCTCTCATGTTAATGTCTTACAGTCGGAATAAAGCCCTGAGTGCAGGGCTATCAGTGTAATTATGCACTTCGTCAGGCGTTCTCAAGATTTTATCGATGACATTGAGAATTTATTGATAAATATATACAATATTTATGTAATTTGAATAGTTGAAGATCAGGATTCTGTAAAACTGGTTCAATTCCCATTGTGAGTTTTGTTTTGTAAAACTGCTAACAGTTCTAAGGCGGAACATCAGAAATTGTTCGTTCCTTGTATTGGTGTCTTGTAATTCTAGCATTATTGCCACTCTGTATAAGTCTGCCAATGTCGCTTACTGTTGCCTTTATGTGTGACATGTATTTGTGCCATGGTGGTTGCCATCTCAAGCCACTGGTCACTTTGCTTTCAATTTTTTCGTTCAGTCTATGCTGTATGTATTGGTATTCTGTATTTTGTGTTGACATTAGAAGGTTTAAATAATGTCGGAACCCAAGATAAAGATTTTGACCCTGTAAAACTGGCTAAAGTCCCCGTTTGTTTTAAAAAAAACACTGACCGTCCTCACTTGAGGAAGAGGAACTGGTCGATTCGCCGGTAGTAACACATATAAGCCTAGCTTTCCATAAAAGGGACATTGGCAAACCGTGTAGATCCTGATCAGACGCCGCAGAACGCGGCGTCTGATCAGGGTCTTCACTGTTTGCATTAAGTTCAGAAACATAGTAATAATAAAAACTAACCAGACGCCCCACTATGTAGGAAATAAACCGTCCAAAGAGTTGAGGTAGAAGAGTCCACTCAGCATAAATGGGTTAAGGTATATGTTCTGGCTGTGGACATCTCATAGTGTTCCAATTTCTCTCCATTGCCATGCACCCACAATGGTTTGTTTAAACTGGAGCTAGGTTATAGTCAATTTGTGGAAATACTATGGTTCAATAATTTTCATTTCTGGAGTGAGAGAGTAATACTGAACGATGCTTCCTTCAAAATGTAAGCATGATATCGAGTAACAACATACACATTTAACTGATGTTCAATGTGGGAAAAATGCCTCTTATGCCTTATGTAAATAGCAAAGAAGGTCGAAATCGGCCTGCGCATGCGCAGTCTGATCTGGGCCTTCGTCGTCCCCTTACAAAATCATCTCTGAGCCGCAACGTGAGAATACGCACCTTCTGACATGTGCACCTACAGAATACTAAAATCAGCCTGCGCTTCCGCGCAGTCTAATCAGAGTCTCCATTGTCCGTATAAGAAATTTGGCATCTTTCGTTTTCCAAAATTCGCTCAGTGAAGATTCTGATCAGACTGTGCGAATGCGCAGGCTGATCTGAATCTTCGCTGGGCGCATATATCTGAAAATAAAGTTTATACGTTGCGGCTTATCTGAGAAATGAAGTAAAATAAATGGGCGAAGAGAGAAGGTTCAGATCAAACTGAGCGGGGACATAGAGTGGTAAGGGTCTCCGCCGTTCGGATATGGTACAGACAACCCTCTTTATACCGACACTCGATACAATGACAAAATTCGTTATAATGACAGTTTGACTGTCACGAAACCTTCGCTTAAGAGGTAACAATTAGTCACAAATTATGCAAGATTATTGTATTTAAAGAAACATATCTTTTGGATATTTGTTAGAATCGTCTCAGTGAGGCGATTCTAACAAATATCCAAACATATGTTCTTTAAGGAAATAAGAACAAAAAAGGCCTTTCTTACATATCAATCTGCTCTTTTAAGTATTCTGTACAACAGTAAATTCATTTTAATGGCAATGTCTTTGGGAACAAATGCTGTCGTTGTAACGAGGGTTCACTGTATAAAGAACATCTTTTCGGTAGTTCGCATCAATAAAGGGGCTTGGATACACTTGACAGACTTTTCTGCTATGTTTAACAAGGGAGACAACTTTCAAGACTTTCTGTCTGATCAGACTCTCAAAAGAGCATATTTGGATAATCAAGAATGCAAAGTTTCTTCGTGTGGACAATGAAGACTATGATAAGACTGAGTGGATGCGCATCTCAGAATTGTACGTTTTCTCACGTTGCGATCAATTCACGTGGCCGTCCACCCTACGACTCGCGTCGTGCATAAACCAAACCATAAACCATCAATAATGATCTGTACATTATTTAATGACCTGTGACCAACTGACTCAACTCCCACAAAAATGAAAGCAATTGTTGATGGATTAATATGACAGTAGATCCTTGAGTTGTACTTTAAACGATACATGTTCATGTGTGTTGTACATAAATATATGACTGGCACACATGTGTGATAAAGCGTGTGTATATATATATATATATATATATATATATATATATATATATATATATATATATA
The DNA here is from genome assembly GCA_964016985.1 of Anodontia alba. Classification (NCBI taxonomy): domain Eukaryota; kingdom Metazoa; phylum Mollusca; class Bivalvia; order Lucinida; family Lucinidae; genus Anodontia; species Anodontia alba. The sequence continues at coordinate 149,314,595 of OZ024821.1, forward strand.
TATATATATATATATATACGTATAAACCAAGTATCAGATCGGCAGAAACACAGAGTCCTAGTAGAGTAAAGGTTTGTTCATTTTGTCGTTTTAATCATCAGTTATATAGCAAGAAGATGGTCAGGACCAGACAGTACGAGGGGCGTTCATTTAATTGTATCACTAATGGTCCACCATACCGCGTGGCTGTAAGGAGCACTGGAAACTGTGGTGATTTCACGGGGGAGTGATTTCTGTAATAGGATGAAATTTTGGTCTAATCCGTTCAGTCTTTCAAAAGTTATTGATAGTTCAAGTTGGTTCAGTCATATACAGTCAAAAGTAAAGGCACACTATGAAAAACGTAGACCTGCAACCGATTTAAGAGGTTTGTGTCTTATCCATGACAACGCACCTTCTCACAAGTGTGTTCTTGTGCAAGACTTCTTGAAAGAGGAAAAGGTAATTCAGCTCTCCCAGCCACCTTATTCGCCAGACCTTAGTCGCTGCGACTTTTTCCTGTTTCCTTTACTAAAGAAAACCCTTTCTGGTCGTCGTTATGAATCCCGAAGTGCACTTGGTAGTAATTTATCAGTGTCTTCAGGGTATACCTAAATATGTCCAATTTTCTGCCTTTACAGAATGGATTTTGAGACTTGAAAAGTGTGTTTTCGTCAAGGGAGAATACTTCGAAGGATTGAAGTAAACGAAATGTGAATGGGATTAATAACGCGCCCTGTAGAACCCCAATGACACAATTAAATGAACGCCCCTCGTACACTTATAGATGAACTAAAATTTCATATACATGCATTTGCAATACATTAGAAAAAGATTTTAGCTGAATGTCAGTTATATAAGGATCTTACAAAGCACTTTAATCAAAAGATATGTTTGGAACTGACCTAACATGATTAAGTTAAATGAATTTGACATCATCATAAAACAAGAAAATGTTATTGAATTTATTTATTTATACTGAGACGACCGATCGAGTGAAAAAAAAAATCCACAAAATAGTTTGCAGTATTGCAAATACAGGATGTATGTTGTACATTTCGATGCGATTTCTGCAATTCTGCTATTTCAATTCTGTACAAAATTAACGTTTAATCGTGCCCTTAGTTCAGCTGGAAAAAGCATTCTTTATCCCTACACTTTGATATAGTCATACATTATTAAAACATTAGACAGCTTAATTTTTAAACCTCAGTTTATGTAATAAAACTGTTAATATCAAGTTACACGTATACGTAATACACATCTTTTATATATGATGTCATTGCCCCAAGACTAATAATAATAATAATAATAATAATAATAAAAATGATTACGATTACGTTCGAAGTCATTCGAGTAAGCGTGCAGTTTCAAGTAAGTGTGCCGTTAGCATCGTTTCCTTTTACTCTGGACTCATAGTTGAATTTGATAGACAGATAAATGTAAAACGTCGTTTGTGCTTGCACCTTTGCATATGTTTGTGCTTGTTTCAGATACCTACCATTATTGGTGTGGACCGCATCTCTGAGTTTACCCGGAGTGTCTGGAGGGGACTTTTTTTTTTCTTCTTTTGCATGGTAACGCATGGCGGATTAATTTGGTGGCTACGGTACGAACATATTGACAGTTGCGTAGCCGTGCATTTACAGAGCGTAAATTTCCTTGTTAATACACGGCTTTTAGCCGGTTAATGCACGGCTGTTAATATCGTGCGGTACTACTTTATATGCAGTAATCCATACTATTTTATGCAATAATCTCGTGACGACATTTCTAATAATAATAATAATAATAATAATAATAATAATAATAATAATAAACATAAATAAGTGTTTTAGAACTTCATTTTATTCATTAGAACCAAGATTCTTTTTGAAGTAGTCTCTATAAAAGTGTGGCTACAATATTCGAAAACAATGCTGTTAGTCGTTTTTGCCGTGTGTAATAATTAATCTCTACCTTTGTCCATTGATATACAATACTCTAAAAATAACTACACGCAGGAAACAAAGCCAATGCACTTCACGTCACCTCCCCCGCTTTTGAAAAAAAAAAAAAAAAAAAAAAAAAAAAGATGTGAGCACACTAAAAAAAAAAGATGTGAGCACACTAAAACAAGACATTTACGTTAACGGATTTTTTTTATATATATATATACAATGTCATCGATGTCTTACTTTTCAATGTCACAATGACACTTGTGTGTTGACGAGGTCAGACATCATGTACCTAATAACCCTAAGTAGGCTATTGGGACAGACAGGCCTGAGCAAACAGTGTAGCCCAAGATCGGATGCCAAAGAACGCGGCGTCTGATCAGGGTCTACATTGTTTGACACCCATCCTGTAGTTTTTAGACACCACAAAATTTAGTAAAACAGACTTGTTTACAATTTCAAGAATAGTACAGTCAAACACCTGTATTAAACAGTCACCTGCATTTAATGGTCAGTTTTTTCAGGTTCCATGAGAATAAGTGTAAATTTACCTGTAATAAGAAAACACATTACGAAAACACGCCTATTCAAATATATCGAAAATTTCACCAGCAAAAACTGAAAATTTTCAAAGAAAAAAAACAGTCTGATATTTTTCATTGCTCAAAACATAGATTGTTGGTACTCGATATAGAACCGCTTTTCTGACCGAGAACGGAACACACTTGGCATCTTATTTATAACAATAACAGCCAGTCAGTCACGACGAGTTAAGAAAATATCCAGATTATAGTATTGCACTCGAAGGCGCCGTTGAGGAATGAGTGGACAACGAAGATCCGGGTCGGCCTGCGCATCTTGTCAGTCTGAACGAGCAGAAACGGCCATGGCCGGACTGTATGATGTTAAGACTGACCTGGACCTGCTTTGCTCGAACAGGCCATAGGAGCCATCTTCCATGTTGAACATTATATGTATATAAGAAGTTTGGTATTGAGCCCTTTACATCGTCGATATATTTGTGAACATGAACCCTAACCCTAACTGCCGTAATAAAGCCCTTACTGCCAAACTTCTTAGACAGGGCTATCGTTATTTTAAACTTCGTAAGGCGTTTTCGAAATTTTATCGCAGACACAGTGCCTTGGTAGAAAAATATAGCGTCAATCTGAAAACATTTCTGCAACAAGGAGCCAGAATTTTACGGTGACTTAGTGTACAGATTTAGAAAAATTGTAGGAAAATCTAACTTTTCGGAGCAGTTCAGAAAACTTATTAACCGTTATAAAAGAATTGGCTATAGCCTGGATATTATACGGCAGACTGCATGCCTAGTTGTCAACCCAATCATTGTTGATGGCTATGCTTCACTCTTTAATTGCACGACGGCGGCTCGGGCCTCAGACTCAATGACGGCCACTTCGTAAAACTTTAACCAGTGGGTTGGGGCTTGACGGTATGTCTTTGGCTTGGCCCGCCGTTGTTCAACTATTGGTTTTCATTTACTCTGGCATACAGTAGAATTAGCGATGAGTACTCGTCTTTGTTTATTACAGTGATTAATTTGATTTTTATGGTTTCGCTTTGATGCATTGACTGAGTCTTTATGCGAACCGAATTTTTATGCATTTCTGTATTAAGAGATGCTTCGGGACCCTTAGTGAAGTTGGCTGGCTGTAAAAGTGCTTTAAACCTCGCAGTGGTTTACTCTACTGACCGTTCTAAGGCGGTGGTCCCGGTGTTAGTCTTACTCTTTGTTGCTTTGTGGTTTATTCTACGAGGCGATTTGTTTTATGTCCTACCTTATGTTATTTTGTTCTTGTGTTTTTCAGTCCTTTTAGCACTGCGATTACCTCGCTTGGGAAGAGAAAGCTAATCTTAGTGCTTTTCGTACGTTTGTTCGATTTGTGCTTGTTTGGTTTTGTCGGTTTCCTCTTTCTCTTGGTGTCTGGGAAGGACTGCGGTTTGTGATTGTGGCATTCCCTGGACTTTTCTCTTACCCTTTCTTGGTGTGATGTTTCGCTGATAAGGTAGAGGACCTCTCTGCAAACCAAACATGGTGGAGCTGCATCAGAATTAAGGGCGATGTTTCGCTCGAGTAAAACAAGTTTAAGGCTCACCACTTCCACTTACTCCCCAACCCACTACTTTTTACTACCGAACGTTTGAAAGTGGCTCTTCTGTTGTAGATCTTAGTTCGTGTCTCGGTTTTTTATCTGTGGCATTTGTTTTGTCATTATTTGATCCTTATTTCTCTTTTCGGTGCCCGGAGAAGGCTGTGCTTCGTGCTTTCCTGGGTATCTTCACTTATATTTTTAACCCTTGCCTTGCTGAATAAATTAAGATGCCACGCCCACTTCTAATTTCCAGCCAGTCAGATTTCTTCATACGGGTTTTTAATAGAAATTCACATATTTAATGACAAACAGTGCAGATCCAGATCAGTTGGCTTCTTCAGAAGCCAACTGATCTGGATCTACACTGTTTGCTAAGACAGGGCATGTCGTGTTCAGCAAGAGAAGGTTTAATATTCTAAGAGACAAAATTTCCTCCTTTCATCAGTATTATATAATGGAAATATCAGGCATTACATACTTCCAGACAAGACGGATATCCAGATAAAAGAAATCTTATTTCTTCACTTAAACATGTGAGCCACAAATTGAGAAAACGTACCTCTTGATATGTGCGCCCAACGAAGACTCAAATCAGCCTGCGCATCCGCGCAGTCTGATCAGAGTCTTTGTTGTCTGCTTGAAGAAACTTTGCATCATTGGCTGTCCAAAATGTGACCAGTGAAGATTCTGGTCAGACTGTGCGAATGCGCAGCCTGATCTGAATCTTCGCTGGGCGCATATATACGAAGGTACGTTTTCTGACGTTGCGGATTTAATGTTGTCGATACTCATTAGATAAAGCCTTGCTGAAGCTGGTTACTTGTTACTAGCTACTGATTAGGTTACTAGTTACTGATTCTGGTTACTAGCCACTGGTTCGTTTTCTGGTTACTAGTTTGTTTACTGGTTACGTACTTATTAGATCTACTTGTTACTGATCAGGGGTATACTAGTTACTAGTTACTATATGTATTTACTAATTTGAATTACCATTAAAATAATCTGCTACGTGTATGCAGTCTCCTTAAGACCTGGGCCCAGTTGTTCAAAGTGTTGTTAGCTTAACGAGCTCGTTAAGGGTCATTTCGTTAACTGTTTTAGTGGATTCAATACACAATATTCTGATATTTTTTGCTGAAAAAATGTGAGTACTCACATGTTTTAAGCAAAATAAAAATCAGCATATTTGCGGCGTATCACTCGATGTAAATTTTAACGAATAGTTAATTAACAACGTCGTTAGCTTTGAACAACTGGGCAAAGTTTTTTCGCTGACTTTTGGTATATTTTACGTTATCCAATAATCTATAATCGGGCAACGAAAACCTTCGTCCTTGTACTCGTATGCATCGTAGACTCGTATACTTGGTGTAGTCAAAACAATCCGAGTAGACTTGATCTATAATATAAACCCAGACATTCATTCTATGTAAGGCAATAATCGAAACGTCCGGGTGGCCGAGTGGTTAGCGTTCCCGACTTCGGATCCCGAGGTGCCTATTTGGCAGCGGCGGAATTCAGCTCACGACTCTACACAGCGCTTCATTGTACAGAACCTTAACACTCTATTGATACATATGCAATATTCATACCTTTCTATTGTCCCAATGTGTCATTTTGCTTTCACATGGAATTACATGTTTTGTTCTCTTTTAAGCAAACACACATTTTGAAAGATACCATAAGGAAATGTCTCCAAAAAGATCAGGAAGTAGGTTCATTAAATGTTGTGCGACGTATTTTCATCGCAAATAGTTCGGAACCTGTTAGAAAGAGCGTATCTCATGGTGAAACAGCCGAATTTCCATCCATTTGTTCGTCCTTCGAAACCACTGGTGTACGCCTAGTGGTCTACTCGTGTCCGACCGAATACGATTTTGGTCCGTTGAGAAATATGGCTGTCGGCTGACATCTTTGACCAGTAACCAGTAAACCGATTCAGCAACTAGTGTATCGAATCAGTAAATGATCAACGAGTCGATAGCCAGCAACCATTAAACCGAATCAGTAACTAGTATAGCAAATCAGTAACCAGTAAACGAATCAGTAGCCTGTAATCGGTAACAAGTCAGTAACCAGTAAACCGAAGCAGTAACCAGTAAACGAATCAGTAACCAGTAAACCGAATCAGCACTTCTGCTTACCGTCAAATCCTGTGACATATATGTCTAATGCATGTATTGTATATGTCGACTATAAAGTCAAATAAATACAGTTTAAACCAAACCGAATCAGCGATCAGTTAACGAATCAATAATCAGTAAACCAAATCAGAAACAAGTAAACGATACAGTAATAAGTAACGATACAGTAATAAGTAAACGAACCAATGACAAATAATCCGAATCGGTAACCAGTACACGAATCAGTAACCACTAAATGAATTAGTAAACAGTAAAGAGTAAACTAACCAGTATTCAGTAAACGACACATAACCAGTAACCGACTGATAAACAGTAAACGACCTAGCAACCAGTAAAGGAATCAGTAAGCAGTAAATGAATCAGTAACCAGTAAACGACCCAGTGACTAGTTACCCGAATCAGTAATCAGTAAACGAATCAATAACCAGTTAACAAATCAGTAACCAGAAAACGATACAGTAACCAGTAAATGAATCAGTAACCAATAAACGAATCAGAAGCTAAGTAACCTGAATCAGTAACCAGTAATTCGAATCAGTAACTAGTAACTAGAATACCCCAAATCAGTTTCTAGTAGGTTGAATCAGTAACGAGTAAACGGATCAGTAACCAGTAACCAGTCACTCATAAGTAACAAGAAACTAGCTTCAGCAATGATCATTAGATACATGTATCAATACATTTTGTTTGCGAAGAGTGTCTCATCTCGAGGAATGACATAAAAATAAACAATTAACATAGGTTTGTTAATCTTAAGGAGTCTCAAAATTTAGTGTAAATACGATATCGGTTGGTTCAGGCTAATGTTACGTCCTGTCACCTGACCAAACTTCCGGAGAGAAAATCTTTAGGTTCACTATTGTACTTTAACAATTTTCGATATGATATAAAATTAAACTTATTTATGCCTAGGGACATTGGCGAATAGTGCAGACTCAGATCATACGACGCAGAACGCGGCGTCTCATGGAGCAGGGTCTACACTGTTTGAATTAAATACAGGAATTTCTAGACAACAACATACTAATAATAACTAACCAGACACATTTACATTCGTATGGACTGATCCGAAGAGTGAAGGTAGAAGTATACATTCAGCATAACTAGCATAATGGTTTAATCCCACTAACTTATAATTTATTTCTATATTTGAAAGAAATTGATTGTTTATTGAAGATCATAAAAAAGGAGAAAGTTTGGTCTGTGGGTTTCACCCCTTTAAACGATAAGTGAGTTTAAAAAATAACTACGAATTATATCTATTTACTACCTCATAGTACAGACCCAAAATGAACAAAGGTAAAAATATCATAACGAAAACAAGCCTATATAATTTTGACCCCCTTAAACCCCACTTTTATATAGTAAAACTGGGGTTTACAGGGGTATGCATTATTTTTCTTATTTTTGCTCAAAACATAGATTGTGGGTACTCGTTAGAACCGCCTCGCCGAGGCGGTTCTAACGAGTACCAACGATCTATGTTTTGAGCAGAAATATGAAAAATATCAGAATTTTTTATCTGAAAATTTTCAATTTTTGGAGGTGAAATTTTCTATATATATTTGAATAGGCGTGTTTTGGTAATGTATTAGTCTTGCAATCCAGGATGGAAATTTTGGTTTCGGTCTTTGGGTCTCGGTTCCGGAGTTCCAGGCTGTGAGTTTCATAATCCTACGTTTTTCTCTCTTTCGCCGCAGAGCCATCATCATTATTTCAAAATGCAAGAAACCAATTGAACGATTACACGCGATAAAAACCGAAGCAGTTAACTCCACATAAGGGAACTAAACACAGTCAACAATTTGCCATTTCATAAGACAGAGCTCCAAATCGTGCGCGGGATCGATCAAATGCAATATAGGCCTACATGATCTTCTGTCAATCAGTGAAAAGTAAACGAAAACGATAATAATACATTATTGTTTTAAACCAAAGACCAGTCTGGCTTGTTAAGAAGACTGATGGGTCGAAATAAACATGTCATGGACAAGCGATGTATTGAGAGGTATCACCAAGAATGATGCCCCGGGCACTTGTTCACTTACGCTATACCGAATCGGACCACAACGCCAGAAAACGTACCTTCTCACGTACCCCAACGAAGACTCAAATCAACTGCGCGAATCAGAGTCCTTGTTGTCCGCATGAGGAACTTTTTCCATCACTGGCTATCCAAAATGCGCCCAGTGAGGATTCTGATCAGCCTGCGCGAATGCGCAGGCTGATCTGAATCTTCACTGGGCCCACATGTTCCAAAGGTACGATTTCTGACGTTGCGACTCAATAAAGCATGATGTAGTTTTTTTGACGAAAGTCATCCGCTACATTTTTTTTTCTTAGTTCTACATTGTCTTTCCCATTATAACTTACATATTTGTGGATTGTACTCTCTCAATGAACATTATTAATTCGGAAGTAAACCGTGTAGTTGGAAGAAATGCCATTAATGTTTAGCAGGCTGGGTAAAAACTTCAGCATGCGACACTTTAAAACATTTCTTATTTTTCCCTGAAAATTGACTATGACACTTCATGCAATTTGTCTCCTTAGGAGATTTATTTTTTTCATGAAGGTCAAAACCTATTTTCTGGGAATAATAAGAAAAAACAAAAACTTAATCACGAATTTGTCGTCTGCTGAATTTGCCCAGACAGTGGTAAAGGTTAAACAGAATATTAATAGGATCATAATTACCGAACTTTCAAATTCGAAGAACTTATATATTTTGAAAGAAATGCAAAACCGGAAAGATTTTAGCATCATTGTATAAAAAAAATATAAAACGCATGAAAATGGATTATTAAAAGTAAAAATACATATGTTTACATTTGAAAACTAAAGGAATTAAATTTCAAAAATACGCTGTGTATGTGAGCGAACTCAACGGTTTCCAGTCGAAATGGTGTGGAACAGTGTAGGTCTGATTTTTGGAATAATTTTCAATTCAGGTGAGTGTCCTCGTACTTCGACCCATAAAGCGCCAATCACAAATGCAACTAGAAAATTGTTTGTAAAACATTATGCCCCCATCTATACGTCTGTCGATACAAAATCAAAATGCCAAAGTTTGAAAGGGTCATAATTCTGACAAAATAAGTTCGATTTTTGTTTTCGAATCAGTAAATCAAGCAATGTCCTCATCATCCCAAACAAGCTCACCAAGTTTCAAGGCCCCAGCTCAATTAGGTTTCGATATATTCTGCTCACAACATCACGAAAACACGCCTATATAATTTTGACCCCCCCCTAAACCCCACTTTTATGCAGTAAAACTGGGGTTTACAGGGGTATACATTATTTTTCTTATTTCTGCTCAAAAATATAGACTGTGGGTACTCGTTAGAACCGCCTCGGCGAGGCGGTTCTAACGAGTACCCACAATCTATGTTTTGAGCAGAATTATGAAAAATATCAGAGTTTTTTATCTGAAAATTTTCAATTTTTGGTGATAAAATTTTCAGTATATTTGAATAGTTATGTTTTCGTAATGAGACTTCATTATGTCCCGAAGTCGAAAAAGGGGCATAGCTCCGGAACTACAAGTCCGAAGAAAAAAAACAACAAAAAAAAAAAACAAGAAAAAACGCGGGTCCGCTTATTTTCCATCCTTATTCCATAATATAAGATTTCAAGATCATATCTCTAACCGTTCTTGACCGTATGCTATGCGTGACGAACGGGCGTACGACCTTAAATGCAAAATGCCCCTTCAACTTCTTCTTCAAACTTCGCCTTCTTTGGCGGGGCTGAGCCGGGGTGCTCCCATTGTTTAGACTGTTGTTCTTATTTTGGGGTGAAATGATGGACCCATGATTCATCCATAGTCACACAACTTAGCAGAAAATAGTCAGGATCTGTCTCAGAAAGGTTCAGATTAGCACGCGATATATTTTGTCTTGTGTGCTTCTGATCAACTGTCAGAAGTCTGGATACCCAAAGGGCTGAGATTTTTCTCATATCCAGATCTTCCGTAAGAATGGAATGAACTCTTTCCTGAGAAATCCCAACAGCAACAGCTGTATATGTCTCTGTAACTCGTCTGTCACCCATAACCATATCATAGACTTTAGTGACTATTTCAGGAGTTACCACAGTGACAGACCCTCCAGAACGGGGGTCATCCTCAAGGCTCTCTTTGCCACGCTAAAATTTTGCCACCCACCTTTTTACAGCATATGAAGGGGCATCCTTCCCCAGTGGCCTTAGGTGCTAAATCTTTCTTATGCAAATATTGAATCAAAGCTAGTTCAACAATTTTGTCCACTTTGCAAAAGTCACGTTTACTTTAACAGTTTACTTTAACGTATTACCACTTCGACATAAACGGACCAAATGACAAGGGTTGCCAGTTACATATCCGTAAATAGTCAAGAAATAATAGGGCTGAAAATAGGCAGCGCTGCTTAAATTCTTCTATACAAAGCTTAAAATTTATCTAACATCACTCGTAAAAAGTGCTCTGCGTAGTCTTCGCTGGACGCACAAGTAATTGTGTAGAAAACGCTGTGCCCCGGTTTACATCAAAATACAGTCGACCCTCAATGGCTCGAATATCTCTGGGACCATGGAAATTTGATCTAGATATGGGTAGTTCGAGCCACTGAGGGTTAATCATAGCGCCAGGTCATGAGGCAAATTGGAATACTTTCCGGGTGTATTCCCAGCGGGCACATGACGTTTATACAACGTCGGCTCAACGTCGATGCAACGTCATGACGTTGCATCGACGTTGAGGCGACGTTGTATTAACGTCATGTGCCCGCTGGGTTATCGATCTTCTATAAAATAATGGTGAGTGCATTTATCAAAATCGCCCCGAGGAGATGAGGCAATTCTAATTACACACAACATGCAATTTCATCGTGTAATAAGAAAAAAAATCCCTTAAGTTTTCCTTTTTTTTCTTGACCTATCGGAAGTATTTCCTAGTGACTTAAAAACTAGCTAACCACGGTAAACGAGTCATCGGTGAAGTTTTACTGTATGTGGAAGTAGAATGCGTACAGTAAAACCTGTGTAAGACAGCCACCTTTGAAATTGACCTTAGTGGTTGATGTGAAAAAAGTTGTGTGTCTTATAAAGGTACATGTCATGTAATTTTGCTAGCACATCAACATCAACATCAACCACTATTTAAAGTCAGTCTCAAAGGTGGCTCTCTTACACAGGTTTTACTGTACTGAAATATTACAACTGCAATGATGTGTGATACCATGACATTAACTTAAAAAGACTGGAGGTCAGAGTGGGAACAACGTCACCCTAGTGATGAAACATACCGAGGTTAGCAGGTTTAAATAAATAAATGCCTAATTAGTGGGCCAACAAAAAAGTAATTAACATGAAAGCGAAGTCTCAGACCAATCACGAAAACATGCCTATATAATTTGACCCCTATATAGTAAAACTGGGGTTTATAGGGGTATAGATTTTTTTCTTATTTTTGCTCGAAAACATAGATTTTGGATATCGCCGAGGCGGTTCTAACAAATACCCAAAATCTATGTTTTCGAGCAAAAATAAGAAAAATAATGTATACCCCTGTAAACCCCAGTTTTACTATATAAAAGTAGGATTTAAGGGGGTCAAATAACGAGTACCCACCATGATTTGAGTGGAAATATGAAAAAAAAAAAAAAAAAAAAAATCAGAGTTTTTTATCTGAAAATTTCAGTTTTTGGAGGTGATATTTTTCGACTAGGCGTATTTTTGTGATGCAGTCATCCACACAGCCAAGCTTATCATACTGATACCTTATGACGGTGTGACCAGCGAACTCAGACTCAGTGGGGTCTGATCAGAGCCTTTGTCTGGACATTTTAGGGGATAAACAAGGATATGGCTTTCTTCAAGCGGAAGCGAAGACACTGATCGGACTGTGGAATGCCCAGGCCTATCTAAATCTTTGCTCGTCTAACATGCCTTATTGTTCTATAATTCAAACTCATCAAACTTATAATTATATACCACAATATGATTGGCCGAGAGCGATCAGAAAGCAGGATTTATACTTCGATAAGTCCAATGAACATGAATCCCGGAACTATTTAGCTCGCGCAAACATGTAAAATGAGCTATGTACCCATATGTTCGACATAAATATGACCTAGTTTGAATCACTCACAACTTTGAGATTAAGCCCTTCGGACTTTAATTTAGTTAGTGAGTGATTTGCCGGAGTTTACACATCGACAAAATCCACAAAATCCCTTAATTGGCCCGATTGTTTAGTAGTAGTAGTAGTAGTCAGCCAGGCAACTGAGTCACATAGGGGCTACGCCGATCGATTGTTTACAATCGAGACGCCAGTAGACGGCCACGTGATTATCATTGACCAATATAATCAAAGCGCGCGTTAGACGAAATCAACGGTTATTTGTAGCTGCGCTATTCTTGTCGCTGTGACGTCAGAGTGCTGTTGAAAGAGGGTTTTCTGTAAAACTTGGACTGGGACATTTGGAACAATTTGCAAATAATGCAGACCCAGATCAGACGCCGCAGAACACGACGTCTGATCAGGATCTGCACTGATTGCTTAAATTACAAGAAGTTACGGGTTATAAGAAACAGTCTTAAGTCCCCGTTCAGGACTTTTTTCCCAGCCTACACTCAAAGACAATCGACCCATCAGTGCTGCCAGTGCTTTGATATAAAATGGCAGACAATCTGCTATGTATATCCAGGTCCATTAAATGGTTCGAGCACCGCCTTGCACTCGAAATCAAACTGTTTATGTAATTTCATATATTTATGGAAAGTTTCGAAATCACCCAACAACTTGTATTTTCGGGCAGAAATAAGACGAATAGTTCGTCTGGATAGTATTGACTGAGGTATTCAGAACAATAAGAGCCGCTACGTGACAAAACATACCTTCTGACTCGTGCCCAACGAAGACTCAAATCAGCCTGCGAATCCACGTAGTCTGATCAGAATTTTCGTTGTCCGTATGGAGACTCTTTGCGTATTTGGCTATCCAAACTGAACACTTTGACGATTCTGAGACCATCACGAAAATACGCCTATATAATTTTGACCTCCTTAAACCCCACTTTTATATAGTAAAAATTGGATTTACAGTGGTTTACATTATTTTTCTTATTTTGCTAAAAAAACATAGATTGTGGGTACTCACTAACGAATACCCACAATCTATGTTTTAAGCAGATATATGAAAAAATATTAGAATTTTTTATTTGAAAATTTTCAATATATTTGAATTGGCGTGTTTTCGTAATGCTGCGCGAATTGGCGCTCGTGCTCGAAGGTATTTTTTTCTCCCGTTGCAGCCCAAGTAACTTAACTTTGAACACCAGTTTCTGTAGAAGCAATTGACTACAACTGCATCCTTGGCTATCTAAAATGTGCTCAGGAAAGATTCTGCTTGACTGCGCGAATCTTCCCAGTGCACATATGTCCGAATGAACGATTTCTGACGTTGCGACACATAAGAAGAACAAAGATAAAGGGTATAAAAGAACAAACGTGCTAAGATAGTCCTTATCTGACATAACTCATATTAGTACTTGAGTGAGATATCATCAAGACAATTAGTCTGCTGAAGATTCATGAAGACTGAAGCAAACGTGTGACCTCTCAAGTGCACACAAAGTTTTAATGAACTCTGACCTAGTGACCTAGTTTTCCCCACATATTCCACGTCCAAATTTGACAAGATATTATCAAGACAAATATTCTGAAAAAAAAGTTTCATTAAGACTGAAGCAAAACTCTTGCCTCTAGAGCGCACACAAGGTTTCAATGAAATTTTACCTAATGACCTCACTTTTTATTTCACAAAATCCATATTCAATCACGACTGAGGTATTATCAAGACGAATATTACGATGAAGTATCATGAAGATTGAAGCAAAACTGTGGCATCTAGAGTGCACACAAGTTTTTTTTTTTTAAATAAAAGCTATAATAGTGACCTTGTCTTTATTCCCTCATGACTCGCATTTAAACATGACCAAGATATCATCAAGAAAAACATTCTAATGAAGTTTCATTAAGATTGAAGCAAAACCGTAGCCTCTAGAGTGCACACAAGGTTTTAAAGAAATTTGACCTAGTGACCTAGCTTTTGACCTGGCATAATCCATATTCAAAGTAGATCAAGATATCATCAAGACAAATATTCTGACTATGATTCATGCAAATTGAAGCAAAATTGTAGCCTCTAGAATGCACAAAAGATTTACACAAAAGATTTTAACACAATCTGAATTGGTGACCTACGCTTTGACCCACATTCTGATGATGTTCAATATAATTTGAAGCAAAAGGGTGGCGTCTAAGGTGCACACGAGGTGACCTAGTTTTTGACCTGACCAGACCCATATTCAGTTAACCAAGATATTATCACAATAATTATTCTGATGAAATAACTTGACGACTGAATCAAAATTGAGGCCTCTAGAGTGCACACAGTTTTAACGAAATCTTATCTAGTGAACTAGTTTTTGACCCCTCATAGCCCAGATTTAAGCTCGACCAAGCTATTATCAAGACAAACATTCTGATAAAGTTTCATAAAACATGAAGTAAAATGTGGTGTCCAGAGTGCGCAAAAGAATTTAACGAATTTTGACCTAGTGACCTCATGTTAGATGAGACTTGACCAATATTCAAACTTAATCGAGGTATTATCAAAACACATTACGAAAACACGCTTATTCAAATATATAGAAAATTTCACCTCCAAAAAACTGAAAATTTTCAGATAAAAACTCTGACATTTTTCATATTTCTGCTCAAAACATAGATTGTGGGTACTCGTTAGAACCGCCTCGGCGAGGCGGTTTTAACGAGTACCCACAATCTAAGTTTTTGAGCGAAAATAAGAAAATATATATATACCCCTGTAAACCCCAGTTTTACTATATAAAAGTGGGGTTTAAGGGGGTCAAAATTATATAGGCATGTTTTCGTGATGAAATGTTCTGATGAAGGTTCGTGACGATTGAAGCAAAAATGTGGCTTCTAGAGCGCACACAATGTTTTAACAAAATTTAACCTAGAGACCTAGTTTTTTTTATTTCACGTGACCCATATTTGAACTTGACAATGACATCATCAAGACAAACATTCTGATAAAGTTTATTTTAAGCTGAAGTAAAATTCTGGCCTCTTGAATGCACACAGGGTTTTCAATAAATTCGACCTAGTGACCTTGTGTTTTAATTCGACATGACCTAAATTCAAACGTGATCGACAACATATTAAGACAAATATTTTGATGGAGTTTTACGCAGATTGATGCAAATTGCGGCATCTAGAGTGCATACACGGTTTTAACAAAATCTTTTAGTAACCTAGTGTTTGACCTCACCTAAACCACATTTAAACTTGAGCAAGATATCATCAAAACAAACATTTTGATGGTTTCAAAACGTTTGAAGCAAAACTGTGGCGTCTAGAGTGCCCACAAGATTAACAAGACATTATATCTAGTGACCTATTTTTTGACCTGACATTCCCCATATTCAAACTTCATCGAGATATCATCAAAACAATTATTCTGTTGAAGTTTCATGAAGATTGAAACTTTATCACAAAGCTTCATGAAGATCCATTGAAAAATGAAGCCTATGTTGTGTACACAAGGATTTTCAATGATTAGACTTAGTGACCTTGTTTCCGAATCAACATTTTCCATATTTAAACTTGACCTAGATATTGTTCATAAAATCATTCTGACAGAGTTTCACTATAATTCAATGGAAAATGAAGCATCAACTGTTTTTTTCTAGGATTAGACCTACTGACCTAGGTTTTATTCGACGTTGCCCATATTCAAACTTGGCCGAGACACTATCAAAACAAACAGTCGGACACACTTTTACAAACATTCATTGAAAAATAACGCCTTTATTGTGTACACAAAGTTTTTCAACGATTTGACCTAGTGACCTAATTTTTTTAAGGTGACATGACCCATATTCGAACTGATCCTAGATATTGTTCACACAAACATTCTGACGGCGAATATCTAATGGAAAATGAAGTATTTTTAGTGCACACAAGGTTTTTCTAAGATTTGAGAGACCTAGTTTTTGACCCGACATGACCCAGTTTCAAACTTGGCCTAGATTTCACAGATAAAGATTCTGGCAAAGTTCCATGAATATTTCATGAAAACGGTTCCCTCTTGTGTGTATACAAACAAAAGTTCATGGACGGACGACGTCCACACGTACGACGGACATCATGGTATCCCAAAAGTTAACCTTGAGCACTTCGTGCTCAGGTGAGCTAAAAACAACAGGTACACCATGAGACAAACCACACTACGTATTTTTTTTTCGAATCACACATTATTAGCCTGTACATTTTTATCAGCGTCTTCGCTGTCCTCCTCAGAATTTTTTTGTTACTAAAGAAAATATTATTGAACAGCAAAGGCCTGCTGATCCGCACATCAAACCTTTTCTGAAAAGGAGCTACTCTAAAAGGAAAGCCTTTGTTTCTGTTGGGAGCAAACGTCTTTACATTTAGAGTAGACCTATTATAGAAGGGATGACAAATAATTTTGACAGAAGTGCCTCTCCTGAAAATGTTTCCATTCCTCGTAATTTTGAAGTATGTTTCAGGTATATAATATCTGTTCTTATGTGTAATATTTATTTTTGCATCTTTTTCAGTCTCCATTCCTACCTGTATTGGTTTGTATGTATATGATCTAGTAGTCAGAGAGCCAATGTGTCAAATCTTGCAAAAACGACGTTGTATCTTGACCAGAAAGATATACAGCTAAATTTTAGCATATAGATGGACATTACTTTATAAGAAAACGCTGTATACATACGTATTTACGTATATATTATGGAAACATTATTATGTCTCACGATTGGTCTCCCAATGTTCCTCACAAGTGTCCTCCTTTAAGATCAGTTTTGCAAAAGAAGCTTTTGAGCAGAACGTAGCAAACCTTTAACTGTACGTTTTAAGAACTGCTAAAACATTAAAATATCTTCAAGAGCAATAAAGCATTTTCGTTGGCTGTAAGTACACATATTTAAGAAGTGTTTGCTATAAATTCATCCATATCTTTTAAACGTAATGTGAAATTTTCGAAACGTGTTAATGTTAATCGTAGCGGCCATATTAGACATGCAATCTTTTTTTTATCGTTAATTTATTTCTGCAAATCTCCAGATAAATAGCATATAAAAATCGTACTTGCTGTATTCTAAAAACAGTTTCAGGACGAAACGTTACAATAAGCCTCAGGAAGTAAATAATGGTATCCTTCCTTGGATTCAAGAAATGTATTCATGTACACCCATGGATTAATTTCAGCGTATGAACAGCGGACAATGTATATTTTATTTTCAATCCGGACATTTTATTCCATCTCAACACTGATAGTAACCCGAATTAACAAGTTTTTGTACACAAGTATTGTCTGGTCCTCCGTAGAAACTTGCGCGTTACAACCCCAATGCAATTCATGCAGATCTTCTGTACAGTGGTTTTATATACAACATTTTCATATACATAGAGGATATTCAAATGTTTGGAGTGAATATGACTTTTATTTCATCGAGTGAAGTGAAAAAAATGTATATTTCATGAGTGCCGAAGGCACGAATGAAATATACATTTTTTCACTTCACGAGATGAAATAAAAGTCATATTCACGACAAACATTTGAATTTTCTTTTTATTATATACACCACTTTCGACAGAAGAGATGCAAATCATGCAAATCTTGACCATCAATGTAAATAAGAAAAAAAGTAGTTCCAGAACTTATATTTTTCACTGCTCAGAGGAGTAAAAATATAAGTTTTATATTTTCACTATTTTTTCGAAATATGCATTTTATTTCATTAATAATTCTCTATATTTCATTACTTTGTATATAATAAAAGCTGCTACTCCCAGGACCCAAAAGATATCATTGTGCAGTACTGCACAATTATATCTTTTGGGTCCTGGGAGTAGAAACTTTACACACTTAGTCCCTGATAACTTGGGGCACACTGTGTCCATATATACAATAATATACTTTAAAACATTATCCCATTTATGCCTAGTGGACTCTTCTACATTAACTTTTTGGACCGGTCAATTTCCAAAAGAATGGGTGTCTGGTTGGATTTTATTATTACCATGTTTTATAGAAATTCCTGTATCTATTGCAAAAAATGTAGACCCTGATCAGACGCCGCGTCTGAATTGGGTCTACACTGTTTGTCAATGCCCCTTTTATGGGACGCTAGGAATAAATGGGTTAAGCTTCTTGTTTTGTTCCAGTGGTGATAATCAGTTGTTGTGATCTCGAGGCTATAAACCAATGTATTTTGATCCTAAGCAATGGTACAGATATCGACATGGTTGGAGAGGGAATAGCCGCTATCCCTACAGCACAACAGTTAAAGAAAATGTGTGGGTAAGCTCTTTGTGACGTGTGTGCTTTAGCTTAAGGAGACTTGAAACAGTGGATTTTCTGTCAATTTGTTCAAGGAAGCCAACTTTGTGACTTCCTGTTTGCTTTCCTACACACTAAGCCCCTTTTGAAAAGGGGTATACTCTAAAACATAATTTGCTGCCTTTGTGAGCTTTTTTTTCCTTTTGGAGTAGACATCTCTTCAGAAGAGAGACGAAATCATTTATACAGAGTTGCCTCCCCTGAAATGTATCAGTACTACTTAAGGGTCCGATTGCATAAACGGCAACCAATACCCAGATTAGCATGTACTTTCTTACAGTCTGATCAGGACCCTAACTCTTCGTTCACTTACAGACGCAATGGACACTGCATTGGTCAAAATGAATTTTGCATTTCATCTGAAGATAAAGCAGATTTGTTAAATAAATATTTCACGTTGATCTCCACTGTTAATGATGAAAATGTGGCGCTGCCTGCCTTCGAATATAAAAGTCAAAATAGATTATCCAGTATTACATGTACACAGCATGAAGTTGCATCTCTCATCGAACTTTTAAATCCAAACAAGGCAACAGGGCCTGATGGAATAAGTAACAAAATGCTTAAAGCTGGGGCAAAAGAAGTAGTTGTACCCCTGAGTATACTTTTTAATAGATCTATCAGGGAAGGCAAGTTTGTAGATATTTATAAACAGTCCAATGTTATACCTTAACCCCAAAAGGGAGATAACGCTGACCCTTTAAATTTTCGACTTGTTTTACTAGTAAGTAAGGTTGGTAAATTACAAGAAAGAATAGTTTTTAAACATATCTGTAACTTTTTACATGAAAATGATCTACTTTACAATGTCAGTCTGTGTTTTTACCCAACAATTCTACAACTTTCCAACTTATAGATATATATCATCATATTTGTCGAACTTTTCACAGCAACCAATATTCTTGTATATGTGTTTAGATGTTTCCAAAGCATTTAACAGGGTATGGCACAAGGGACTTACTTTTAAAGTAAAACAAAATGGCATAGATGGTGACCTACTTGAATGGATTAGTGACTACTTGAGTGGTAGGAAGCAAAAGGTCGTCATAAGAAATACCTCATCAAGCTTAATGAGAATAGAAACTAGGGTTCCTCAAGGGTCTGTTATAGGCCTTCTATTATTTTTAGTGTATATTAATGATATAGCTGAATCACTTCTCCGTCTTACTAGCTTATTTGCAGATGATAGCTCGTTGTTTTATTCTGCAGCTACTATTAAAGTCATCGAAGGTATTATCAATCACGACTTACGTGTGCTAGTAAGTTGGGCAGCACAGTGGTTAATAAATTTTAACCCTTTAAAAACTGAAGTAATGCTTTTTACTTTAAGATTTATTGAATCTCTTCCTAACATAATTATTGATGGAACACTCATAAAATTTGTAACAGAACACAAACATTTAGGTCTTACATTTAGTAGTAATGGACAATGGCACTGCCATATTGAAAACATAATTAAAAGTGCATTTAATGTTACTGGTATAATGCGGAAACTTAAAATTACATTCAGCCGTTGCTTTTAACCAAATATACTTATCACATTTACTGCCGATTATCGAATATTAATGCGTTGTATGTGATGGCTGCACAGTACAAGATATCAAGTCTCTTCCAAAAACTTCAGAATGAAGCCGCCCGCATAGTAACAGGCTTAACAAGTGGGTTTCATTAGACAATCTCATTAAAGAATGCACTTGCAGAAAGACGCAGGCAGCATAAACTTATTTTTATGTACAAATCAATCAATGGTCTTGTTTCTACATACGTATCTGATCTAATTCCTCCTTCGGTTGGAGAAATAAGAACCTATACTCTACGAAATCAAGACAATATTACTGTTCCCTTCTGCAGGACTGAAATTTTACGTAAATCTTGTATTCCATCATCTATTTCTGCATGGAATTCTCTTGACATAGAACTACGTAATTCACCATCTCTAGCACGTTTTAAGTATCGGCTAAAAAATCATCAAAATAATTGAAGTGTTTCAACATACTATCGAACTGGTAACAGATATCTCTCAGTTTCACATGCTAAGAGGGTCATGCAAAAAGTTTTGTCACTGGGTTCGGATTACTTCATTGCTACGTTTTATCAAACATATTTTTTTATTACAAACCCTTTACTGAAACACATTTTTGTAACCTTTTTACCCAGTCGCGAAAAGCAGATAAATAGTCTTCTTTTGGTATCTTTTGGAGACACTGATAAATAGCGCTGCCAAGAGAACTTCTAGACGTATACTTATTTCCACAAAGCATTTTCTTAAGCCTTGGAAATAAAAAGAAGTCACAGGGACTCAGGTCAGGTGAATAAGGTGGATGGTTTAAAACTTTCACCTTTTCAGAAGCCAAAAAAGGCTTAACAACCTCACACTTATGAGAGGAGGCGTTGTCATGTAAAAGGTGGACTCCTGACCATCCTTTGCTTGGTCCATGTTTCAATGTAACAAGTAAATTGGTCAGTGTATATGACTGCATCAATTTCAGTTTAAAATAATTCGGTCAGTTGGAAAGCAATTTGCACGAAATAAATGGGTATCGTTAGCTATTCAACACACCAGTCAAGTGCAGTGAAGCATTTTAAAATATACCTGGGATAAGACTAAAGAAGCCTTTTCTGCATGACCCTCGTAGAATTAGAAATAGTAGTAGTAATTTACTGTCTGATTTATATACAAACCATTTGTCACCTAGTCCTATATGTAGTTGCTCTGAAGAAGTCGAAGATACAGATCATTATTTCTTCAATTGCCCAAACTTCAATAATGAAAGAGATGCACTTTTGCGAGCTACTGGGGATTTCTATCCATTAAATATCTATAATTCTTTTGTTTGAAGATGAAAATCTGACAGCTGAAGAAAATACTATTATTTTCACAGCGTACAAACGTTTATCAAGGATACCAGAAGATTCACTAACTAGCCTGCTGCTACTTTAAGACTAGCATGACCTTCACTTATTATCTCATTGCATATTTTGGTTAATTATTTACTTTATTTTTCACATCAGCCCATATTAGATATCATCTTTTAAAATTATGTATTGTATCCTTGTTTTCGAGTCTATATTTTGTTAAACAATCACTCCATAGCATGTGTTTAGATAATGTCTCTCAATTTGCCATTATCATGTGTCTGTTTATTGTGGGGGAAGCGTAACTAATATTGGTAGAAATTGTGACCCGACGCCATTGCCATGAAATGAGGCAATAAAATATGATTATATTATACTAGTGAGTGTCAATGGATTTTCACCAAACTTGGTAGTGTATTGATAGTGTAGAGATCTGGTTTGAGATTGCTAATGAGCAAATTTCGTCGATTTTTGACAGCGTTATCTGTCCGCGACACGTCTGATGTTTCGTTTCCGGACGATAACTTGAGTAAGTATCAATGGATTTTCACCAAACTTGGTGTGTGCATTGATTTTGTAGAGATCCGGTTTGGGATTGCTATTGGACAAATTGACAGAGTCATATGCCCGCGACACGTCAATAATTTCGTTTCTGGACGATATATTGAGTAAAAAGCAATGGATTTTCACCAAACTTGGTATGTGCATTGCTATTGTGGAGATTTGGTTCGGGATTGCTAATGGGCAAATTTCGTCAAGTTTTCACAATTATTTGCCAGCGACACATCCATGTTTTCGTTTCAGAACAATAACTTGAGTAAATCTCTACGGATTTTCACCCAACTTGATATATGCATTGATATTGTGGAGTTAACGGTTTGGGATTGCTATTGGGTATTCTTCATCAAATTTTGAGGAGAGGGACCAAACAAACAGATTGCTTTCGTTCCAATCCTATAAAGTGCGTTATTTGTTGCATGTACTAATGAAAGTGGTGAAATAAAATATGTTTAAACCAAATTTTGACAGACTTATCTCCCCATGGCACGATAATGGCGGAGTATTATCGTTTCACATTTTATTTACTATAGAAAGCTGGGAGAATACGAATCCTGCTACCTGCCTAAAGCTGCCGCTTGTGTCAATGACGTCGTGTATACCATGACCTTTGGTACAGTCGAGAAGACCATCAACTATCTTTGTGTTGAAGGATATGAAGGTTTGTTCTTCTTTTATGTTTAACGCTTTTATGACTTTCTGATTTCAAACAGAAGAAGGGTCACTGACGGAATGTTTGATGCCTTTTCCAAATACCCTTATTCCGAAGTTTGGGCGCAGCTTTAGACCGGAAAAGACATTTTAGAATTCCTCCAGGCGATACACCAAAGAAAACAAAACAATAGACTAGCCAACTACATATAGTCAATGGACACACTTATTCGCCACTTATGGCGTTGCCGTTTAAATCAGTTTTTTTTGCCTCCATTTCTTAAAGCGCAAACGTCAGCAATTATTAATGTATATTGCGTTTCTTTGTTTGAGTTTGTTTACGCTTTAATTATTGCTGTAATTTCTGTTTTAGTTAGTCAGCTTCAGCTAGCTTAATGATAGAGCAAATCGACTAATCATGACGACTGAAGTTTTATCGGTGATTATAGATAGAACCTTGATACGTATATTCTGCACACACATGCGCTTTTGACAAGTGGAACAGAGATTTTTACACTAACCAGATTTAGAAGTGGTATAACGGAAAGATATTAGAACTAATGAACATTTAAGGTGAAATTGACATTACGGAAACAAGCCTATTCAAATATATTGAAAATTTTCAACAACAAAATAGAAGGGAAGGCAATGATCAGGAATCGATACAATTATCCCACACCTCACATCAGAGACATCAAAAACTGAAAGTTTTGAGATAAAAATTCTGATATTTTTCATATTTCTGGTCAAAAAATAGATTGTAGGTACTCGTTATAACCGCCTCGGCGAGGCGGTTCTAACGAATACCCACAATCTAAGTTTTTGGGCAGAAATAAGAAAAATAATGTGTACCCCTGTAAACTAGTTTTACTATATAAAAGTGGGGCTGAAGTTTATATAGGTGCATTTTCTTGATGAGAACATGTCCGAGGACAAAAGTTACGCAAAAAAAAAAGAAAAAAAGTCACAAGGTCAAAAATATTTTGACTTTGTTATAACCTTGCTTTATCTTAGCTGCTATACGATGTAATGATTTAACAGTCAACAGCATTGCAAAGGATCAAAGACTTATGAGTTTTCTCTTTTTTATAAACAAAGCTCATTTGTTAATAACACCAAACTACTCTCCTTTCGACATCTTTTGGAAAGTCGTGTTTTACCTTGCACTTTACACAGAAGAGATAAATATACAAACTTTTGTCATGATTCGATGCAAAACCATTCGTCGTAAATACACATGCACAAAACATTTTATTCTCGTCATTGGTTTTAATAAGAATTGTATGTTTTCATTTTTCTCCATAGTAAAAATGGCAAAAATAATGCTGAAATAGGTCAGGTAGGTACATTGAAGACAGGTTTTCAGCTGGTTGCACTTTTTTTTCTGAAATTTTCACAGTATTGGTATGAACCGTCAATAAAAAAAATAAATAAAAAACAGCAAAGAAAAGTAAAAAATATTCTCTTAGATAAAAATAAAAACAAGAAAATTACTTTACTATAGAAATTATATAGGTCAGACCAATGTTTGGTCGTAAATTTCATTTTAGAGTTAATATTTGAGAACAAAGCACAGAAACAGAAAACAACAAATGGTTTCTGATTATATCTGGCCAATCAGAATGGAACTTTTCCATTTTAAATAATACACGAAGTAAAAACCGCCTTTCTCAAGTGGTATCGAAAGGGCAGTAAGTGATAGGACATCATTTTTAGTGTGGTATTTTCACGTCTCTAGTCAGGTATATGCATCAGAGAAATGGGTATTAGACCATTGTGAGTGTGCATATGTCACACATATGAATATGTAACAGATGTGTTACATATGCGTACAGTTGTACGCATACGTAACAGTTACATACGTATATGAGTGTCACATGTCGAAATTAACACATCGAATTTAACAAGTCTGCAAACAATACGAAATCTTCACATCTTATAAAATTGCAAAGAAAAATCGATACAGTTAGATTGTGAAGACCAGACTTGGTGACAGATCAGGATCTAACCTGTTTGTCACTCAGTTTGTCCCATATTCCTCTAAATAGTGTAACTCCTAATCAGATGTTATAGCAGCAGTATGGCGGCTAATCTGGGTCTACACTGCTCTCATGTCTCTAATACTGTTTTTGTTTCATGACACGGCTCATATACGAGCGTATGCACATATTTATCAGTTGTCCATTGTCAGAACAAAAGAGACCCATGTATCCATAATGTCGTTTAAAGTGTACCAGCAAAACATTTACACCAAGCATGGACACTGATCCTTAGATGCTTCAGCTGCTATTCGCATGAAGGTACTTTCATGAGGTAAAAGGAACATTACAACACTTCAAATATGACTTTTGCAGTTAGAAGTTTCATTTATAGGCTATTAGAAACGTAGACATTATCTACCTGTGAAACCAGGCATATCAAGTGGTTGCAATAACTTTTCAATCATTACGAAAACACGCCTATTCAAATACACTGAAAATTTTACGACCTAAAACTGAAACTTTTCAGATAAAAATTCTGATATTTTTCATATTTCTGCTCAAAACATAGATTGTGGGTACTCGTTAGAACCGCCTCGACGAGGCTGTTCTAACGAGTACCAACAATCTATGTTTTAGAGCAGAAATAAGAAAATAATGTATACCTCTGTAAACCCCAGTTTTACCATATAAAAGTGGGATTTAAAGGGGTCAAAATTATATAGGCATGTTTTCGTGATGATCTTTGCATACATGCCTAATATCTCGTATCTAACAATGCTTAATATACATATAACAAACACGAACAACTAGGTATTTTTATAATAATACGCGTTACATATTACATTAAACCTAAAAGGTTGTGTTACATATATAGATGCCTAAACGTTAGTTTTGTAAGTAGGGCCGTATGTGAAATAAACTATGCATACTAAGAAACAAATCGGTCACAGTAATCGTTCCCGATAGTGTGACTTTTGCTTCATGTAATGTGGTTCGTACATATAATTCAAACGCTTCGCACTAAATTGTCCACATGTTAACCTAATACAGGTGTACGCAGATGTAACACATTTACACTGCCATGTGTTACATATGCGTACAGTTGTACGCAATCGTAACAATGTATTACGTATGCGTACAACTGTACGTATATGTAACACATCTGTTACGTTGTCGTACGTGTGATATATGCACACTCACAGACCGTCTTTAAGTGACAGAGTGCTCTGTATACAAAATCCCTACTTTTAATGACATGTTCAAATAAATAATGTAGATGTCAATTTGTTTTCTTTTTTTGGGCTGAGACTTTTTTCCTATGACTTTTTTCTGTAACTTTTTTCCGTGACTTTTTACCTGCGGCTTTTTTTTTCCGAATACCTTTGGGTCGTGCCATAAGAAAACGATATGTTGCTTTTGTTTTACTATTACAGGAATAAATTCCATATTTTTGTGGATTTTATCGATGAGTAAACGACGGCGAATCACTTAAAAACTGAATGAAGCTCAAAGGGTTAAGTTTGCGAGTGATTCAGCGGTGTTTAAACATCGATAAAATCCACGAAAATAAAATTTCTCTCTTATAATCGCAACTAGGTTATACATAATATGTGTAAAATAGCTCATTTATAAATTTGTGCGAAATCGTTCCGGAATTCACGCTAATTCGATTTATCGAAGTATAAATCCCATTTTCAAATTGCTCTCGGCCAATGAAATTGAGCTAGATAACAGTAATCCTGTTGAATTGGAACTGTAGATCAACACATATATCTTCTACAGCGTTCAATGATACTGTAGGCGGACATCGAAGGCCCTGATCGGACTGCGCAGATGCGCAGTCGGATCTGGGCCTTCACTGTCCGGACATGCCCGGAAGGCACCTTGTTACACGTCGCAGCTCATTTTCTTTAGATATTTTAAGACACGAGACTTGCTGGGTCAAACCAGGTGTCACCGAAGGGACCAAGCAGTGCCATAACAAACAAACAGATGCCATAAACGAACTCAAATCGTCATCTACGGACAGAAGAAAAATGAAGGAAAGGTGGTGCAAGTAAGTCTTCTTATAATCAACGCCCGTTGTTTAAAATACCCACATGTGTTAATTACAAGAGCCGGACGTATTATACATATTTTAACAGGTATACCCTGAGTTCGTCCTTCAGAAACTCCCAGCTAAGACAGATCAGCTTGCGCATCCGCACAGTCTGATCAGTGTTCGCAGGGCAATCTGTGAGTAGCCAAGGATCCACAGCGTCCTCAGACGGACAACAAATCTGATCAACTTGATCAGCACAGGCTGATCTGAGTCTTCGCTAAGCGCACAAGTAATCTTACAGGAAATGCTGTGCCCGGCTCATAATATAAGGGATCATAGTCGGCAATTTGAAAGAGATGAGTTGGTGAATTACAAGACTATATGACTCAGAAATCTAATTTTTTCATCTTGTAAAGTTGTTTGATTTGATTTACGGTCCATTCAACACAGTTAAGGTCATGTCCAGACGGTCGGTTAACCTAATCACACATTTCCTGGGCAGGACTAGTCCTATAAGCGATTAACCAGTACTTGTGCACAAACCTTTTGTCAATAACTGACAATTGCCCTTCTGGAATCAGCAGAAGGTGACCATACCACCAGTTAAGGCACTTTTTTCAATCCAAAAGTATTGATATTTTTCTTATTTCTCCACGAAAACATATGTTGTGGGTACTCATTAGAAGCGCCTCGCCGAGGCGCTTCTAATGAGTACCCACAACATATGTTTTCGTGGAGAAATAAGAAAAATATTTACTGGATACCCTCCCTTATCTAGGCCTATGAGGTGTTTTATCAAATCTCCATAATTTATGTAGCCGAGCTTAGATTCGAACGTCTGTAGTCAGACGAGCTACATGTAATACAATTTCGTTTCTTTGCAGCATTTTAGAAAACACCACTTCATGTGTAGAGAGTGCCATTACCACACAGTGTGACGCATCAGCAGCCTGTATAATGAGATCTATGTTAGACAGAGCTCTTGTGGGCCTTGCGGACTTGATGAAATGTACCCTACGTAAGTCATATCCTGAAATCATACCAGGGCCAAGTTTCACAATCTTTCCTTGACCCACACACACATACCACCACAACACACACACATACACGCACGCACGCAAGCACGCAAGCACGCACGCACACACTATGTATTGGAAGATTCCATTTTTTAGGTATGCCAGGCTGTGATTTAGATATTCCTAAAGAAAAATGGCCAAATCATATACAAACAGTGGAGACCCTGATCAGACGCCGCGTTGTACGGCGTCCGATCTGGGTCTGCACTATTTGTCAATTACTCCAGACTAAAACGGGTCAAGTTAACGTTGATATTTGCGAAGTATGTTTGTAGTTTCACGTGACAAGTTGATTTACAACGCTGAAACACTTAACCCCCTGTGCCTACATTGATAAACAGTATAGACCTAGATCAGGAGCCTACCTAGATCAAGCGCCGCATAATGCGACGTCTGATCAGGGTCTGTACTGTTTTCATTTAGTACAGGAATTTCTTAAAAACATGGCAGTGATAAAAACTACGCAGACACCGCTTCTGTCGAAAATAGACCTGTCCCAAAACGTTGAGGTAGGAGAGTCCATTCGACGTGAGTGGGTTAAATAAAAGTTTTATATTGTCTACAACGTTAACTCAAAAGTATTCAGTTTTAGATGACTGTCTCCTTTCATATGTTCATATTTCGGATCTTAACGCTTAGCACTCAGGGTAAAATTTTCAGCAGACATTTTGAAATATATTTTTCTTATTTTCCTCAGAAAACAGTATTTGACATTTCATTGGAGACAATTTGCATGACATGTAAAATCCTTCTTTCAGGGAAAAAAATAAGAAAATATCACCAGTTTGTCGTCTGCTATATTAGCTCAGAGAGTGGGAAAGGTTAAGTTTCGTATGCCTTAACTCTAAGGAATAATTGTGGAACTGGGACCAAATACCTACAAATCTAACAGGCCACGGCAAACATTGTTACCATATTTACCCTAAGTATCCTTACAGACACACCTATATTTTAGTATTGGCCATATAGATATTCACATTTACCATTCTCTAGGCAAATTCAGCAGACGACACATTGATGATATTTTTGTTATTTTTCCCAGAAAAGAGGATTTGGAGAAAATTTGCATGAAATGTCAAATACTGTTTCCTGAGAAAATTAAGAAATATTTCAAAACGTCGTCTGCTGAAAATTTTACCCAAGGTGCTAAGAATTAATTTTTTACCTAGGGTGCTAAGAATTAAATTTAGAAAAGTAGAAGATAAGAGATAGTTCTACCATAAGTGTATCTGGTTGTAGATGTGTCCCACTCCGGGAAATATATTGATTTTGTCAATGTCGTCTGTCTATCTGTCCGTCTGTCCGTAATAAAATGTTTTCCACTCCATGCTTACCACGCGGTTGAGATACTGTATACTTCTGAAAACATTTATATTTTGCGGGCATGCGCACTGACAGATTTACTCCGAAATGCCTTTTTTCTCGCGAGGCAGCTGGAATGCAATGTACGTCTTTCAGAGCCAAGGGCGGTTCAGGAGACATGTCAAACATCTATGACATGATGATAATTGTTTGAAGACATGTTAGAGCGTGTAAAACAAAGGATGCAAACATTGTGAAGGTGTGTCCCAAAGAAATCTCAAAGTGTCAATACAGAAGCTGTTACATTGTTTGTTTGAGTTGAGGCTGTACGGCCCAGTTAACCCATTAAAGTCATGTCGAGTACGGTCAGCTGTTCCTGGACAGGCTCAGTCCTCGAAGCGGCTAACTAGTACTTGTGCACATACTTTCGTCAGTAACTGATAACTGATAATTTATTTACATACTATGTATTGGTAATAGTTTATCTGGAGAAATTAAACACAATAATTTAAGCTGCCAAAGGGAGCGCAAAATTATTTAGTTTATTCCTTTCACTCCTGGGTTTATGAAGTGGACTCTTCCATCTTTGATTTTGGACACAGGGATATCCTTCAAAGTCAACAACAGATTGGCGAACAGTGTAGTCTCATCTGGATCTGCACTGCTTGCAAAGGTATCTGGTTTGGTCTACAGAGCTGGTTTTAACATTTATTTCTTTTTCAGTAACATGTACATTAATGACACATACAGTGTAACAAGTTTCTAACAATAAACTACAGAGGATCTGAATGCAATTTTTGCTTGTAGAGTTCATTTCCTCTAAGATGGCTGTTTACATTCAATGTATTGGAATGTTTTAACGGAGGCAATCTCTTATAAATAGGTTGATCGTCTTCTGAGGTTCTTGGGGCTAGGGCCGTGGGTCAGACGGGGGAGATTCCGTTGAGTTTTTATTGTGCATGCTTATGAAGGTGACTGCCGCTATGTAACTTTTGAGTTAGGGGTCGTACGGAATCATTGTTCAGAGCTGTTAAATCGTTTTAATGCTAATATGAAGAGTTGCACCTGTCTGAATATATAATCATTTACCTCATCAGGTAGACCCGAAATGCCGTTTAATAAAACAGGCACAGTGAGAGGATGCTGAAGCGTATAAATGTTGCGTTGTCGAATAGCGCGGTATTTCGGACACACTAATAAATAGTGGTCCGAGTCTTCAATATGTCCACATTAACACGGAGGAATCTCAACGTTGCTTTTATTATACAAGATATACTCTACAGAGCTGAAAAAGATTAATGCCTCCAGGAAACCCCTAATTTGCTTACAACGTCTTTTAAAAGCCCTTCCTCTGCAATTCGAGTCTCACTCAGAGCTGCAATCTCGACTTTGTAGCACTGTTCATTAGAATGTGCACATTCCATGCGCTGACGGTTAAAGGTATCACCTTCGTCTTCTTTTTTCTTGTTCGACCGCTACGTGGGATCCCCGCTGATCGCGGTTAACCAGCCAGGCGTTTTGAAGGAGGCAATTTTTTAGGGCACTTTTTCTAGTCCCTTCCCACTGCTGAAGGGGTAAGCAGTGCGATCCTAAAACGTATTGCTCAGTCGCTGCCGAATTCCCCGTACTGCTTCGTTCTTAAGGAAAGCGACTATATAGAACCAAGCCACCTGTGTGCAGGTCTGCAACTACAGCTTCCAGTGTTTCCTCACCTGCTGCTTCGCCACAGGTTTTTTTTATTTGACTTGCATATGTGTGCTTGCTGTAATTGTGTGTTGCTGATTAAGATGACAAGTGCTGTGAATTGGATTATAGTGCGGGAAAGGCGCGCAGAGTCAACCTCACTCTCTCGTCCTGACCTAGGATCCAGAGGCAAGACAGTGTCTGGAGCTAAGCCCGGATGCAGTGGATGACCATGACTTCTGTTGTGACTTGTCATGCTCTCCATGCTCCACAACATACTGCTGCATCGCTGTTTGGGCCGTTGAATCATAGTAATGATTTCTTCCGCCCCAGCTGCCGAATCAGACTTTACATAACTGGAACAGGCAAATCCAGATAATGTAGGTTTTTGTCTGCAGTTGCCAACTCTAGATGGATTGCCGACCAGAGCTTGAGAGCTCCATCTACCCTAGATATTGCTGCACAGATTCAATTAACAGCTATACAGAAACAGTAACTGAAGTGTCTTATGCAGCTCAGACCTATATCTACCATCATGCCAAATATGCATGAAGTTCATTAAAGGGTCTTGATAATATAGCTATATAAATTTAGTTGCAAAAATGTTTACTTTTATATGAAAATTCAATAGTTCTGAGTGAGACTCGCCTTGCAGAAGAAGGGTTTTTAAAAGAAGTTGGTGCTGTCTAAACCTTCTTCTGGGCTGGACACAAGAACGAAGAGCGGCGTGAAGCAGGAGTAGGATTCGGCATCAAGTCACACCTTGTCAACAAGCTCTCAGGACTACCAAAAGGCATAATTGACCGCCTGATAACGCTAAGACTCCCCTTATCTGACAAAAGGCATGCAACAATTGTGCTTATGCACCACAATGACCAACCCAGATGAGGTTAAAGACACGTTCTATGATCATCTTGATTCTGTGGTTTCTGCAACACCCTGGACAGACAAACTCATCCTCCTCGGGGACTTCAGTGCTAGAGTGGGTACAGACCACCAAATGTGGGAAGGAGTGATTGGAAAAAAGGAGTAGGAAAGTGCAATAGCAATGGCCTCCTCCTTTTAAGGAAGTGTGCAGAGCATAAACTACTGATCACCAACACAGTCTTCTGTCTACCAACTCGCAACAAGACATCATCTCACTGACTATGTCATAGTGCGTAGGAAGGACAGACAGGATGTCAGTGACAAAGCTTATGTGTGATACAGACTGTTGGACAGATCACATGCTTGTTGTCAGCAAACTCAACCTGCGCAGTCAGCCTGTACGACGACCACAAGGCAAAGAAGTGCCAAAGAGATCGGATTTCTTCAAGCTGAAACAGGAAAGCAAGAGGCAAGCATTCGTCAGTGATATCTGCAGCCGTTTAGATGTACGGGAACACATTCAGAAGATGTAGATGAGGGATGGACAGTCTTTAGATACACCATTTACTCTTTAGCAATGGATTCCCTAGGACCAGTATCTCGCAAACAAAAACAAGGCAAGAGAAAAGTCCAGGGAGTGCCACAATCACAAGCCACAGCCCAGTCTGGTTTGATGAGAATGACAAAGAAATCCAGGAATTCCTTGAAGAGAAACACCAAAATCACAAGGCATACCTCAGTGATACCAGCTCAGTATCTAGTAAGACTGCCTATTCAAACATCTGTAAGACAGTTCAGACTGGGCTCTGAGACATGCAAGACTCCTGGCTGAGCAAAAAGGCAGATGAAATCCTGTCTTTTGCAGACAGAATGGACATGAAGAAGTTCTTTGATGCAATTAAGACAGTATATGGTCGCCAGAGCTCAGGAACCACCCCATCCCTTATCGCTGGTGCAAATAGTCTTCTAACAGAAGAAACTATCGTGAAAAGACGGGCTCAACACTTTGATGGTGCTTTAATCGGCCATCATCTATCAATAATGAAGCTATCAACAGACTACCACAGGTGGAATGTAATCCGATGCTTGATGAGTTCCCAAGCGTCTCTGAAACAGTGAAAACAATAAAACTCCTGTCATCTGGCAAGGCATCAGGATCAGATGCAATACCTGCAGAGATTTATAAAGTAGGAGGTTCCTCAGTTGCAGAGAAACTGACAGAGTTATTTCACATTATGTGGAGAAAAGAAGACATCCCTCAAGAATTTAAGGATGTAACAATTATACACCTATTCAAAAGGAAAGGGAATCCTCAAGTCTGTGACAATCATTGAGGCATCTCTTTACTGTCAATTGCTGGGAAGATCCTTCTAAGAGTCCTACTGAATCGTTTGAATGAACACCTTGAACAGTCAGGGCTTCTACCAGAACGCCTGTGAGCATTCAGGAAAGATAGAGGAACAATAGACATGATCATCTTAGCAAGACAGCTTCGAGAGAAATGCCAGGAACAGAATGTGGACCTCTACATGACCTTTATCGACTTTCCCAAAGCATTTGACACAGTCAGTCGTGAGGGACTTTGGAAAATTATGACAAAGTTTGGCTGTCCTGCCTAATTCATAGCAGTGTTGCGGCAATTCCACGATGGTATGCTTGCAAGGGTCCAAAATGATAGCGAATTTTCTGATCCATTCCCTTTGACAAATGGAGTTAAGCAAGGTGGTGTACTAGCTTCAACACTGTTCAGCATGATGTTTTTTGCACTGCTTACAGATGCGTTTTTTATGATGGAGACAATGGTATACCTATTAGGTATCGCTTTGATGGGAAGCCTTTCAACTTAAGAAGGTTACAAGCTAAATCCAAGATGCAGGCATAGGGTCTAGATGAGCTCCTCTTTGCTGATGACATGGCAAAGGGTGCTCCAACAGAAGAGAAAATGCAAAACGGTGTGGATCAAGGATTCATGTGACAGCTATGATCTCACAATCAGCATCAAAAATACTGTAGTGGTATACCAACCAGCACCTGAAAAACCTTACAAGGAGCCTACCATCACAGTGAAAGATAGACAATTTCATCTACCTTTGAAACACATTGTCTAGAGTTGTGCACATTGATGATGAAGTCAATGCCAGGATTGCCAAAGCCAGTGCAGCATTTGGCCGACTACGTGGAAGGTGGAATCAGACTTTACACAAAGCTGAAAGTTTACACATCAGTGGTGCTGCCAACACTACTATATGCACGTGAAACTTGGCCAGTTTACCAACGGCATGCCAAAAGACTAAACCACATCTATACAAGCTGTCTTAGAAAACTTCTAAAGATCCAAGTGGCAAGACAGGATTCCAGGCACAGAAGTCCTGAAAAGGGCAGGGATGCAGAGTGTATATACTCTTCTGAAATTGGCACAGTTAAGATGGATAGGCCATGTTACCAGAATGCCTGATGAACGATTGCCAAAGAAAATCCTCCATGGAGAACTACAAGTCGGAAAATGCTCCCATGGTGGTCAGAAGAAGCGATACAAGGACACCCGCAAAGCCTCCCTTAAAAACTTCAACATACCAACAGAGTCGTGGGAACAGATTGCACAGGATCGAGCAAAGTGGCGAGGCCTCATAAGAAGGGGTGCTGGTGAATACGAAACAAAAATAATCAGCGAATCCGAACGGAAACATGCGCAGCGGAAAGCCAGAGCTAAGGCATCAACAACAGAGCTTTCTTCCTTAAACCTCTCTTGTTCTATCTGCAACAGGCAGTTTAGAGCTAATATTGATCTCATCAGCCATCTTAGAACACACAAACAATAACACATTCACGCATTTGATTAGGATTGGTCATTGTCAGTAATGACAGACGAACGAACGAAACTTATTTTCAGCTAAGCCAAATTATTCAATCAATAAGTTACCAAAATTAATAAGAAACTGCATCATGCATCCTGTTGGCTGTATTGTATTCTTAAGCGATATTCTTTTTATCAATAAATAAATAAATAAATAAACGCGGTGAGCAGTCACAAGGTCAGAGACAGAACAAACAACGCCAAACTCAAGGCGTGTTTCACATCACGAAAACAAGCCTATATAATTTTGACCCCCTTAAACCCCACTTTTATATAGTAAAACTGCGGTTTACAGGGGGATACATATTTTTCTTATTTCTGCTCAAAACATCAATTGTGGGTACTCGTTAGAACCGCCTCATCAAGGCGGTTCTAACGAGTACTCACAATTTATGTTTTGAGCAGAAATATGAACTATTAGAATTTTTTATCTGAAAAGTTTACATTTTTTGTTGGTAAAAATTTTCAGTATATTTAAATAGACATGTTTTCGTAATGAATAGGTTTAACAGACAATATAGCAGACAATATTCTATAATTTTTATTATATATTTTTTTCAGAGAAAATAAGATTTGACTTATTATGTGAACCGTCTCACATGAAATATCATGTCTTATTTTCTCTGTAAAATACAAAAAAAGGAGAACAAACATCAATATGTCGTCTGCTGCAACTGTGATAGCACTGTATATCTTAGCACTCTGGGTAAAAATTCTTAACAGACGACAGTTTGAAATATATTCCTTATTTCTCCCAGAAAATAGGATTAAGTATCATGCAAATTGTCTCATTGCACGAAATGTCAAATCATGTTTGCTGGCAAAAATAAGAAAAACTATCACCGATTTGTCGTCTGCAGAATTATCTTAACTACAGAATGGTTAAGATTAAGGATTAAGTAATTCAATCTTTTATATTCCAGCATCGCCATGCAATATCACTGTACCAGCAGTCGAGGGAAATGACAATATCACAACTACGACAAACAACAGCGTAATTTTGCAGACCACACTTGTTGAAAATACAGCTTCTGCCAAGACTATTTCTGTTATAATTCCGTTACTTCTCAGTGGAATTTCAAAACTGTTGTTCAGTATTGGCTTATGACATTGCCATCAAGTATTTGTCAGTAAACTTGTTGTTTGGTTTTAAACACAACCGTCATGAACTTGAGGCAAACCCCATTCCACCACTTTATACAGACAACCGTCTTTATACCGACACTCGATGCAACGATAAAATTCGTTATAATGACAATTTGACTGTCACGAAACCTTCGCTTAAGAGGTAGCAATTAGTCACACATTATACAAGAATATTGTATTCAATGCTTTAAAGAAACATATGTTTTGGATAGGTGTTAGAATTGCCTCGATGATGCGATTCTAACAAATATCCAAAACTTATGTTCAATGAGGAAATAAGAACAAAACAAGAACATTTTTACATATTAATCTGCTCATTAAATATTCTGTACAACAGCAAATTCACTTTAATGGCAACGTCTTTGGGAACAAATGCTGTCGTTGTAACGAGGGTTCACTGTATAGTGAACAGGGGAATCATGGTGTTCAGAAGATATATGAGGATGGTCAGGCTATGGTTTTATAATTTTTCTAGCAAATGTTTACATAATATTTCATTCAAGTTTGAATGAAATATAAAGTATTTTTTTTAGAATATTTAGAAAAAAGAAAACATTTTAAAATAATATTAGCCATGTCATAAGAAAAACGGTCTTCGGGGCACATGCGAACAGAAAGATCAAGATCAGCCTGCGATGTTGTACTGTCTGAACATGTAATGGCACTTATTATAAACAGATATACACTTGACTCTCATTATCTCAAAAGCCTAGCAAGGAGAATTTTCGTTTTCACAGCACAGAAGTTTGAGATACATGTAAAAGGATTTGAAGTATTAGGAAACTAATCCAGTATCGGCTTTTATTTTGTTTAAAGCAGTAGTTTGAGTTATCGGGGTTTGAGGTAATCAGAGAGAACTGTATTCGAGAATCTCCAATGATTCTGTAAGCGAAGAGCGGAGACTCTTAGCAGACTGCAGTCTGATCAGGCCTTTGCTGTTCGCATATGTGCAGTCTGATCGGGCTTGCGCTCTCCGCTCTACCTGAGACCCATGTTTTTATAGCGTGAATATATATTCAAGTTAAAAGGATACACCTATATATATATATATATATATATATATATATATATATATATATATATATATATATATATATATATATATATATATATATATATATATATATATATATATATATATATATATATATATGTATGTATGTATATATATATTGTCTCCTTTTTCAAGGGCCTGCCATCTTAATTTACTATTCTGGTATTTTCTGGCGAAAGAATGTACACATGTACTGGTTATCCGCTTAGAGGACTAAGCCTGCCCAGGAAAAGTGTGGTTACGTAAAATGACAGGCTCGACTGGGCCGGTAAACTCCCAGCCAAACCAGACCATACTACCCTGGTATATAAACTCTTTCTCCACGGGGGAGAGTAGCCCCACCTTATTAAGGAGAAGAAAAACTTTCTGGAAAGTGTAATGTT
This sequence comes from Anodontia alba, assembly GCA_964016985.1. Taxonomy (NCBI): domain Eukaryota; kingdom Metazoa; phylum Mollusca; class Bivalvia; order Lucinida; family Lucinidae; genus Anodontia; species Anodontia alba. The sequence goes on from OZ024821.1 coordinate 149,351,667, forward strand.
CATTGGAGGTGTATTATTCTAAGACATTACGAAAACACGCCTATATAATTTTGACCCCCTTCAACCCCACTTTTATATAGTAAAACTGGGGTTTACATGGGTATACATTATTTTTCTTATTTCTGCTCAAAAACATAGATTGTGGGTACTCGTTAGAGCCGCCTCAGCGAGGCGGTTCTAACGAGTACCCTCAATCTATGTTTTGAGCAGAAATATGAAAAATTATCAGAGTTTTTCATCTGAAAATTTTTCAGTTTTTGGAAATGAAATTTTCTACATATTTGAATAGGCGTGTTTTCGTAATGAGGACTGGATACACTTGGTACGAGTAGCTTTCAACTATTTTTGACAACGGAGACATCTGATGTGGCATCCTATTTGTTTTCCTGAACACTAGTCCCCATTACGAAAATATGCCTATTCAAACATATTGAAATGGTCGGGCTTGCGCTCTCCGCCAAAAGTGAGCAGTCAGGTAAACTATAAAGACTTCTAATCATACCACAGATATCCCAAAATTCTGGTCATCCAATGTCTCTGTAACTGTCTCAGAAATTGAATAATGAGATTCATCACAAAGTAAATTGCATGTAACTGCCAGACCCCTACCAGGCTGCCACACATGGGGCAGCATGAGCTGGGTTAGCTCCATTTACTCAAATCCGTCCAAAATCCTGGATCACTATGGTATTACCTGTATAATGACTAGGCTGTACAAGGACTCAAGATTTTCTAGTTATGCTTCTCGAGCTCCTCCGGTTTACCTTTACATTTGATGAGTATATGTGTTTCAGCTCCTGTCTGAAAATCAGTCTCCCAGAGTAGACTTTAGTAAAGCTATCCTGTTAGAGTGAACCACAGAGTATATTATATATGCCAGGGGAACACACTACTGCAAAAAGCCCCAGAATTAAGCCCCAAATAACAGACTGCTATATAGTATAACTGACGATCAAAATTCCAGACACTGGAATGGGCAAAAGGTGCATACCATGTTCGGGTTCCTGGTTAGGGTATACAGCTCTTGCCTATCTGTCTAAATATTTAGGACCACCATGAAAGCTCCCCTGATTCCTGGTCAAGAATCTAGCACAACAAGCTTCAATACTATGTTAATGTAGCCTTTGTAGAGGCTTACATTTTTCTAGGCAATATAAACTGCCAGGAGAGGAAAAAATAAATAAATAAATAAATACTTTCCATTACAGAAGATGTGTTTAAAAATGCAGATAGACTGATAAACAGTGAAGATCATGACCTAACTGTTCCTCTAGGATCAGTCACATGCAGGTCTGTACTGTTTGCACGTGCTTTTTTTGTATAAAAGGAAAAAAAACAACAGAAACAACATACCATCAATACAGTATTGCTTTCATGCCATAAACATAGGACATCTATGGTAAATGTCTATTTTGAGCCCAGTCGCAAGAAAACCTGCTAAATGCTTGTGTGAGACAGCTAAGGTACAAATCAGCCTGCACATCTGCCCAGCCTGATCAGTACCCCAGATGTTCACTGATAATTGGACAGCATGCCCACCAAGGGGCTGCTCTTACCATCATTCATGCCCCAAAAAGGGCTATTGAAATTGAGCAGATTAGTCTCGTCTCCCCTAGTCCACCGCCCCGAAGACAGCTCCTCCCGTAATGAGACTCATTTTGTATTTCTAAATTAAATCACTGTTTTCATAAGAGACCACCTAGCAGTGATTTTGCCTGCTTTTTTTCTCAGAATACATAGACTTTGAATATAATTCTACTGAACAATAGCTTTTGAGTTTGTGTTTGAAAAACCTAATATCTGGGAGACAGTTTTTCATTATATATATATATATATATATATATATATATATATATATATATATATATATATATATATATATATATATATATATATATATATATATTGTCTCCTTTTTCAAGGGCCTACCATCTTAATTTACTATTCTGGTATTTTCTGGCGAAAGAATGTACACATGTACTGGTTATCCGCTTAGAGGACTAAGCCTGCCCAGGAAAAGTGTGGTTACGTAAAATGACAGGCTCGACTGGGCCGGTAAACACCCAGCCAAACCAGACCATACTGTCCTGGTATATAAACTCTTTCTTCACGGGGGAGAGTAGCCCCACCTTATTAAGGAGAAGAAAACTTTCTGGAAAGTGTAATGTTCATTGGAGGTGTATTATTCTAAGACATTACGAAAACACGCCTATATAATTTTGACCCCCTTCAACCCCACTTTTATATAGTAAAACTGGGGTTTACATGGGTATACATTATTTTTCTTATTTCTGCTCAAAAACATAGATTGTGGGTACTCGTTAGAGCCGCCTCAGCGAGGCGGTTCTAACGAGTACCCACAATCTATGTTTTGAGCAGAAATATGAAAAATATCAGAGTCTTTCATCTGAAAATTTTTCAGTTTTTGGAAATGAAATTTTCTACATATTTGAATAGGCGTGTTTTCGTAATGAGAACTGGATACACTTGGTACGAGTAGCTTTCAACTATTTTTGACAACGGAGACATCTGATGTGGCATCCTATTTGTTTTCCTGAACACTAGTCCCCATTACGAAAATATGCCTATTCAAACATATTGAAAATATCACCAACAAAAACTGAAAAAAATCTGATATATTTTTTTTCATATTTCTGCTCAAAACATAGATTGTTGGTACTCGTAAGAATAATGTCTACCCCTGTAAACCGCAGTTGTTCTATATAAAAGTGGGGTTTAAAGGTGGTCAAAATTACATAGGTATGTTTTTCGTGATGCTTTCTGAAAAGGGATCTTCTCCAAAAGGAAAGAACTAGCTCCCCCATTTAGAGAAGATCCCTTTCCGGAAAGGAGACAAAACAATTTTGATGGAATTGCCTGTCCTAAAAAGAGATTAATTCTTGAAATTATCAGATCGGTGAAAAAAATGCACCTGAGCCTTTCCAAACAAGAAACGGCCTTTGAACAAGTGTTCTATCCGCGCATTCCAGTCAGGATCTTTAATAGTTGTTTGCTGTCATATGCTGGGTTTGAATAATGTGAGTAAACAGGATGCACATACGTATGGCATGGATATATAATGATCACAATGTCGCAACAAAGACGTTTCGACGTCGTTGCGACGTCAAAATAGTTTTTCTTCAGCGCTTTATGTAAGTCAAGCATTTAAGTGGTAGTTAGACTAGATACACCTGGTAAGCCATTACGAAAACATGCCTATTCAACTATATTGAAAATTTTACCACGAAAAACTGAAAAATTTCAGAAAAAAAAATCTGATTTTTTTCATATTTCTGCATAAAACATGGATTGTGGATACTCGTTAGAACCGCCTCGACGAGGCGTTTCTAACGAGTACCCACAATCTATGTTTTGAGCAGAAATAAGAAAAATAATATATACCCCTGTAAACCCCAGTTTTACTATATAAAAGTGGGGTTGAAGGGGGTCAAAATTATATAGGCGTGTTTTCGTGATGCTTAGTAAAATTTTCTGCCATTTTGTACAAGGGAAACAATTATTTTGACTTTCTCTTTGCTTTCTTACAAATCAGTCCCCTCTGAAAAGTGGTTTAATAATGGGAAAAAAATGCACCCTACGGGGCAAATTCTTTCTTTTATTGTAAATTCCTTTTCAGAAAGGATCTAAAACAAAGTTGACCAAGTTGCCTCTGCTTTAAACGTGTCCTCTCTGCATAGCAAAATGTTGTAAGACACAAGCAATAATTATAAAAGGTGCAATTATTAATCAACTAAGTAATTATTGTTCTAATTTGTGCCAAACAGCCTGCATCATACCAATGCAATCTTTGGCATAATTTCTATACGAGTTTGGCCCGCGCTTTATATGAGGGCTAATACTGGAAGTTATAAGGATTTAGGGGGATAAAAACCGAGGGCTTAAGGATTGTCAGTATTTAACGGTATCAACCAGTTGATGAGACAGTGATACTGCTTCTGTTTGGTGCTAGGAAAACATCAAAATGTTGATTAATAAAAATGTCAGGATGTTTTCACTTTGGCCCCGTTACAGCTCCTCGGCCAGTCGTATTGGCCTACGGGTGGCTGTACTTGCCCTCGGCTTCGCCTTGGGCCATTACAACAATCCTCATACCAATACGACTGGCCTCGGGCCTGTAACAGGGCTAATATGAAAACATCCATTTTATAACATTATATTATGAGCATGACTTGAATAAGGCATATTTTGTTGGGCTTTCACATAGCTCCAGATAAGGCTCTTTTTTCAACCAAAAAGGGTTGATAGTTTCTTATTTCTCCGCGAAATATGTAGCAGGTACTCATTAGAAGCGCCTCGGCGAGGCGCTTCTAATGAGTACCTACCACATATGTTTTCATTGAGGAATAAGACAACTATTATGCGGATATCCTTCTTATCTGTAGCTATGCTTTAAGTTTTTTACTGTCATCTTGACCCACCAAGACTATTCAGTTTTAAATTCAAATATTTAACATAGTTGTTTCCCTTTGGCCAAATGAGTTACTTTTTTCTGATTGACAAGGTATTGCGGATAATGACAGGATACTGATTGAAAACTGGCTGCTGCAATCAAAGACGTGCTGTTAGATTACATAATTTATATGGGCTGCGACAAGCGAAAAGTGCCTTCGAGCATGCGCAAAATGTGCGAATTCACATCATTCTGCATATGTGCAAAGTCCCATGCGGGCATTTGTTCTCCATTATAGCATTCTACAGTATCCAGTGATTCTGATTGCAGGCTGCGAAAGCACTGATCAGACCACGCGAATTCACAGGCTGATCTGGGCCTTCGCTGCCCTTATATGCCCGAAGACACGTTTTCGCATGGTCAGCCCATATAATCTAGCTACTATATTTATATAGACCCAGTTTTAGAAAGGTTTTTTGCATGCAGTAGAGCAAACAGGAAGTCACAAAAGCTGCCTTCCTGAAAGAAACGGCGAAAAATCTACCAAGTATCACGAAAACATACCTATATAATTTTGACCCCCTTAAACCCCATTTTTCTAAAGTAAAATTGGGTTTACAGGGTTATACATTATTTTTCTTATTTCTGCTCATTAACATAGATTGTTGGTACTGATTCTAACGAGTACCCACAATCTATGTTTTGAGCAGAAATATGAAAAAATATCAGAATTTTTATCTGAAAACTTTCAGTTTTTGGTAATGAAAATTTTCAATATTTTTCAATATTTGAATACGCGTGTTTTCGTAATGGTATTCAGTTCCCTTTAATTACTGGAAAACATATGAAATATATGCCATTCTTTCAGTATTTAACTTCTCAAAGAAGTCTGACGTAAAGGTGAATGGACAGGTTTTCCGCCATTTTGACAAGGGAAACAACCTGAGCAAACAGTGCAGATCACGATCATACGCCGCCTACACAATAATAATAAGGAGTTAACGTGTCATAGTATAAATACTGTATATTACAATAACAACATCAACAAAACAATAAATAAATAAATAAATAAATAAAACAAAAACAAAAAATAAACAAAAACAAAACCAAAAAAACAAAAAAAAAAAAAAAACAAACAAAAAAAAAACAAACAAAAAAAAAAACAAAAAAAAAAAAACAAGAGGACCATGATGGTCTCATATCGCTCACCTGAGCTAACAGATTTGCATACTTAATATTGAAATTTCACTCAAGTAGATTGCTTTAAGTTTTTTGCGTACATTTTGTTTTCAAGAGTCGCAAGATTGTCCTCGAAAATGGAAAGTCAATGTCAAACAGTGCCTCATTTTTATCCGATTTTCGAACGAATTTCACAAAAAGATCGTTCCATTCAAGTTTGGGGAAGATTCATATAATAAAGTGTGACTATACAGACGCATCACGAAAACATACCTATATAATTTTGACCCCCTTAAACCACACTTTTATATGGTAAAACTGGGGTTTACAGGGGTATACATTATTTTTCTAATTTCTGCTCAAACGCATAGATTGTGGGTACGAGTCCCCACAGTCTATGTTTTGAGCAGAAATATGAAAAATATCAGACTTTTTTATCTGAAAACTTTCAGTTTTTGGGGGTAAAATTTTTCAGTATATTTGAATAGGCATGTTTTCGTAATGATATTGTGCTCAGGTGACATATCAAATGGTCCATGGGGCGAGACCATTTTTAACCCCACTGGTATAAATTCGAATAATCTTGAAATCGGTTTACCAGAAGAAGCTGCATACAAAGCAGACAAAGAACGTTGAAATAAAGTCCACTCAAAGTTGATTCAAGTTGAATGGACGTTGTTTCAACGTTGTGCTCACGCTGGGTACCAAATATCAAATGTTTTTTTAGTTTTTCATAAGAAGATGTTTAAAGATCTCTCTTATGAGTCTATGCAAAACAAATGATCTCCGGGCAGGATCATTTTTCACCCCGGGGCTATAGTTGGAACAATCTTGGTAGAGGTCTACTAGGTGAAGCTACATACCAAATATCAAAGGCCTTGGCCTTCTAGTTTCATACAAGATTTTTCCCCAAATGAGTATGTAGAACATGTAACCTCTAGGGCGGGGCCTGTTTTTGACCCCAGGGCTATAATGTGAATAATCTTGGTAGAGGGGCCACTAGATAAAACTGTGTACCAAATATCAAAGGTGTAGGCCTTATAGTTTCAGACAGAAGATTTAAAAAAAATAAATCTGTATGTATTTATGTAAAATAAGTAACCGCTGGGGCGGGGCCACTTTTGACCCCAGGACTAATTTGGTAGAAGTTTTATGCCAAATTTAATAGACCTGGGCCGTCTGGTTTCAAACAAGAAGATTTTTCAATATGTTTGCTAGTTGTCCCAATTTTGTTGCCATGGTAACCAGTCTTCTGCTTTGAATCGTATTCTTTGAACAGCTTTGAAAGAGAACCACCAAAACAATCATTTCTGCCAAGTTTGGTTTGAATCAACTCAGTGATTTTGGAAATTTAGTTTAAAGAAATTATGAACGGACGGACAGACGACGACGGACGGTGACCAATAATAAAAGCTCCTCCGGAGACTTCGGTTCGGGTGAGCTGAAACAAAAAATCATTGTCCCGCGGGCAGGACTTTAGCCGTTGAAGAGCAAGCACAAGCGACAGAGACCGCCTCAAGAACGGGCTCGAACTGACAACTGTCCAGTCTTCTCATAACTCTGGTATAGGTGTACACCTCTTTACAGTTTTTCTCCCCGCTGTGGTCATGGCGACATCGTTTACAACTGCAGCGTGCATTGACAATGGTTGGCGGGATCCTGTTGGAATCATTTTGTAAGACGTAATAAACAGGACAGTCTGGTAATAAGTCAATAAACGGATTTATTCTAGGACACTTCTTTGATCCATATAATGTTTTGTCGCTATAGTTTAGAAATCTGAAATATTGAAACGCTGATATAGCAGTGTTATATCGTTTATAGCTAGCTTCGAATACAATCGACTCTCGTTATCTTGACTTCGCTCATCTCGAATAGCCACTTATCTCGAAGTGAAAATCTGATCCCTGTTTTAACATGGAAATCTAACAACAGGTAACAAATTATTGTGGAAAAGTGAAGAAATTGCTCCTCAGGAGCAATTTTTCCTCTTTTCTGCAATATTTTCAATATATCTAACTTCAGGATTCAAATTACATATTCATTTGCGAAATGTAGTTGTTCGACTTATTTTTTCCTCAACTCTGCATATCTGATACATCGACGTACGGATATCTCGAAGTATTTCAGAGAGTTCCTTGTTCTTCGAGATAACAAGAGTCGACTGTATATACTGACCCTCACCCCCATCCCCCAACCCCCACCCCACCCAAAAAAGCCAAATGAAATGCAGCAGTTATAAACTGCAAAGAAAAGAAAGATTAATATATGAGCCTGAACGTTCGAAAACGTACGTTCTGATGTGCGTCTAACTGATGACTGAAATCAGTCTGAGCACCCGCTTAGTCTGATCAGCATCTTCGTTATCCGCATGGAGAAGCTTTGTATTCCTGGCAATCTAAAATACGCTCAGTGAGGACTCTAATTAGACTATGGGAATGCGAAGGTTGAGTGTAATCTTCACTGGGCGCACATGACTGGAGGTACGTTTTCTGACGTTGTGCTCAAATGATGTCATTACGAAGACACGCCTATTAAAATATACTGAAAATTTTATCACCAAAAGATGAAATTTTTTTAAGAAAAAAAAATCTGATATTTTTCTTATTTCTGCTCAAAACATAGATTGTGGGTACTCGTTAGAACCGCCTCGACGAGTTATACCAGGACCTGGATAACCTTTGTTTGTTTGTGTTTGTGTTGAGGTTTTCGGCCCAGTCAACCCAATGGGGCCATGTCGAGCGCGGTCAGTTTACCTAACCACACGTTTATTGGGCAGGCTTAGTCCTCTCAGCGGTTTACCAGTATTGTGCACATTCTTTCGGCAGAAACTGACAACTGCCCTTCTTGAATCAGCGGAAGGGAGAGAATGACCGTAGAAAATATTTCATGATCTATCTCCACGAAAGAATGTTGCCGATCTCGGCGGGGGTTGAACCCGCGACCTCCTGGTCTCCAGTCGGACGGCGCATCCAACTGAGTCACCGAGGCCGGCCCTGGATAATCGACGTAGTAACGGACGGATAGAAAGACAGACAAATGGATGGAATGTAAACCTATAGTCTGCGTTGTCAACGGTAGTGGACAAATAAAGTGTGACGGACGACATGTAGGCACAGACAAGTGGACGAACGGACAATCAGTGTGTCGAGCAGATGACATTGCAAAAGAAATCGCCAGTAGGATTAAAGCTCTGGAGTATTGCGTGCAATACGTGTCCCCTTCCTATTTACAGCTAGAATTTGCAAATTTCATTGTTTTAGTTATATATATGTATCTCCACATCATAGCTCCAGATAAGAGGAGTAATTAGAAGTGCTCGACGGGAATTCTGTCGTACAGATGGATAACGGTCCGACATAGATTTAAGCAGAATGCTAGCTTGGCTGAAATGCCGTTACGTCGGTAGCTCTTGTAGAAAACGCTTCAAGTTTTGAGACGAACTGATTTTTGTTGACTTAGCATTAGCTCAATCTATTACAGAGTTTTTCAACGGAGTGGTCAGAGTGGGCTCGAAGGCAGTTTAACGCTTTAACCACCGCGCCTCTCTAAAAAATAAAATCGTATTACAGAAAATAAATATTGAAATGACCAGGAAAGGTCACAATCACTGTGCGGACCCAGAGGAGGTTCGCGAGGGGTTCAGCCGAACCCCCACCACTTTGACATCAACAGTTCAATTTGGGTACCGTTTTTACTCTAAAATATTCGTACGCCTTAAATTTTACCTTATACTTCTAAACTTTCAATAAGACCATTTACTACCTAAGAACGTGTCTAAAATTACTAAATGAATGGCAAACAATATAGACCCAGATCAGACGCCGCGCTCCGCGGCGTCTTATCTGGGTCTATATTGTTTGCTCAGACCTTTCTGTTCGAACACTTAGGTAACTGGATTTATTTGAACCCCTTCAGAAATTTTTATCCCCTTTTAAATAATCCTGGACTCTCCTTGAGACAGTCCCCCTAAGGCACTGGAAAAAGAGTTGACACAAAACTGACATCACAAACCGACACTTCATTGAAAACAATTAAAAAACTGCAACTGAAATACCTTCTTGGACTGGTTAACAGCAGAGGTGTACGTAGGTGGGCGGCTTAAACCTTATTTTATAGGCACCAAACCTCTATCGTAATCAATTTATATCTAGCAGGTTCTTATACCTCCCTCTTCGGGCTGGTTCATGTCCAATTAAAGGGGTGTCTGTTTGTTTTTTATTATTATCATGTTTTATAAAAGTTCCTGTATTTAATGCAAATCGTGTAGACCTGATCTGGATTTACGCTGTTTGCCAATGTCCCTTTTATGGCACGCCACGCCTTGCACTCTGTTTAAAAATTTCAGGAGACGATAGTTTGAAATCGTTTTCTTATTTTACCCAGAAAACAGGCTTTGACACTTATTTGCATATTCGATTTTCAAAGTAACCAGAATAAGCGCAGTGACCCCCAAGGAAATAAAAATAAAATATTCACTATGTTGCAGCATGGGGAGACGTTTTACGGCACCAGCAGACACTAGCTGCAGTGAAGTAAAATAAAAATCTAAAAGGTTGCTCCTTTGGAAACAAAAGAACGAAAATCGGAGACTCGGTTTTATTAAGTCTTATTTCTTAACAAAACAGCAAAAGTTATCTCCCTTGTATAAAATGGCATAAAATATACCATGTGCAGCCATCCCTTTAGTAAGCCTCAAATACATGCGTTTCTATGTTTTAAATTAGCCGAACTATTTCTGGGGCTATTCAGTTTAGACCTGAACCTATTGCTTTAGAAATGTTAGCAAGTCATCTTCACTCTGGTCTTTACCGATCTTTAATCCTTTCACCCCGTATATTCTGAAGTGGACTATTCCGTCCTTGAGTTTGGACATGTTCATTGATGAAAATAGCGGTTTAAATCTATAATAATAATAATAATAATAATAATAATAATAATAATAATAATAGTAAAACAGTATACCAAATAGTGTAGATTCTGGTGAAGCGGCTCTGGATCTACACTGTTTGCACTGGTATCCGTTTTGGCCTGCCAGGCTGAAAGGGGTGCTGTAACTGAACAGCAGAATGAGACATAAGGACGTAGCTTTATGACCAAATGTTGAACAAATCATAAATGTCTTACTTTTTGTGCACTTCTGGTAGTGTTATTTCACTGTTCGTACGGACGGACGGAATGAGCCAGAAGGACCAGTGAACTTGAGCTTCTAACATCCAATATCTTGTCCAGATGGCTTCCGATTCTTGTGCTGTAAGTTCTGGGCATTGATGGCCTCTTGCTGATACAACTTTACACACAGTTAGTACGAGAAGGCACAGCAATCTTGGTGTTCTGTACAATCTTTCAGAGATCTGAAAAGTATCGTATTTAACTCTTTCAGAGACATTGTCGTCAGTTTTTTTTATTTTATTTTTTATTTTAACAAACTATCGATTGGAAAGACGTTTATATGTAAAGTTGAAAGACTGAATGTCAAACAGCGTAGATCAACATGAGACGGCTCATTGAGCCGTCTCATCTGGATCTATGCTGTTTGCAAAAGCATATTATGATCGCATGTGGCAGTGAAAGAGTCAATTTATTCTTGACTGAATAAACTCCTCCACACTATATATATATTGGAAGAGTCGAATTTCAATTTAGATATTTCAGGCTATGTGATTTAGATATTCCCAGAGAAAAATGGCTTAAATTTTTTATCACAGTGGAGACCCTGAATAGACGCATCATTTTGCTATTTTGTTTTGTGAATTGGCGGTTGCTCTGGCATGTAATTGTCAGCTAATGAAAGCCATGGAAACAAAATACTGACTCCTAGCTTTTTATGTGACGTATGAAGACCAAACGAACAGTACAGATATAAGCACTTTGCTCTAGTTAGACTCAAGTCACCAGAGGAACCAAACTTGAGTGAGCTCAAGCAACTTCCGTATTAATTTGATTGGTTGTTGAGAGTTATATACGAGAGTGTAGCCGATTCATTAACAAGCAACTAAACCAGAATAGTCGAATGATCGAACCCCTTCTTGGAAACTTCAACAAGAAGGGATTTAGCGCTTAGCATGCTGGGTAAAAATAACCACAGAAGGCACTTTGAAATATTTTTCTTCTTTTTTCTCCATGAAATAAACTATGGCATTTCATGTAATGTCTCCATAGAAGCCGGTTTGCAGGAACTGTCAAAGCCTATTTTCTGAGAAAAAGTAAGAAAAAAATTATCAGTTTGTCGTCTGCTATATTAGCTTAGAGAGTGATAAAGGTTAATTAACTCTTTCACTGCCACAGGCGATAATAATAGTAATTTGCAAACAGCATAGATTCAGATGAGACGGCTCATAATGAACCATTTCATCTGGATCTACTCTGATTGACATTCTGTCTTTCAACTATACATATAAACTTCTTTCCAATCGATAGTAGTGATGTTAAAAAAAAAGCAGACGACGAATGTCGTCTGAAATTTGGCATCGAGGAAAGCAATGTAGGTGCTAAAGCATAGCAAGACAGTACAACATTTACTATCGGTATTTACACGCGTGTATTACCTGTCCCACCAGTAAGTAAACAGAATGAAAAATAAATAAATAAATAAGCAAATAAATAAATAAATAAATAAATAAAATAAAAGAAAAGATCCGCAAACCCTGCTAAAAAACACTGTAAATAAACGTTCGTAGTTTATCTGTAAGCCAAATTTAAAGCGTCTTGTAAACAACATTTCATAGTTTATCTGTAAGCCAAATTAAAGCGTCTTTCTTGATTAGTTGTGGTGGAAATTGTGCTGATATGATTAAGACATATCAGGATTTTCTTGGCAGATGTCAGTGATTGATTAAGATATTCTATTAAATATCAAAGCTGTTTAAAGTACTTTCTGAGATATATATTCTAAACTCCTAGGACATATGTCGTCTTAGAGAAAGGAAATGCATGTTTCCCTTGGTATGTTATGAAGAGGTGTAAACTACCTCAAAATGTATTATTGGCATTTGTAAACGTCCAAAGGGCATAAAATACCATTTTAAATGTAACAAGCAATAGACCTTTTTCACATTATTATCTCCCTTACCGGGCGCTCTTCATTGGAAAATCGATAAAGTATATATAATCGAACGATGGGGTAAGTAGCCGATCTGATACACTGATAAAATAAGTTACGATTATTTAAAGTCATATTAATTGATCTTTTGACGCTTTGAAGTATTTTCTTATTTACTGAATGTCAATTTTAAAAAAATGTGTATCATTCCGAGACACCTTGTAACTGATTTCTATCAAAGTTAGAATAATAAAACATCTATACCGTCCATCCTGATCAGAGCTTTCGTTGTAAGTTCAGTGGATGGCTATTTCCCCATTTTTTTTCTTGCGGAAAGCCATTACTGACCATACAGAACGGATGATAAGGCTGATCTTAATGTTCGCTGGGTGCGCAGGTGATCTTATTAATTTTGTCGTACTTCGGCTTACTTATATGACTGAGCAGACCTTTTAAGGATCGTACTGCTCACCCTCTTAACATGGGGAAGGGGCTAGAAAAGGTGCCCAAAAAAAGTGCCTGCTTCAAAACCCCTGGCTGGTTAACCGCGATCAGAGGGGATCCCATTTAGCGGTCGAGCAAGAAAGAAAAAAATAAAGGTGATTCCTTTGACAATCGGCGCCTGGAATGTGCGCACCTTGATGGACAGTGCTGGCTCAGACAGGTCACAGCGTAGAACAGCTCTAGTTGGTAGAGAACTTGATCGGTACAAAGTCGAGATTGCTGCTCTGAGTGAGACTTGCCTTTCAGAGAAAGGGCTATTTAAAGAAGTTGTTGCTGGCTACACTTTCTTCTGGAGTGGACGCAAGAAAAAAGAGCGGCGTGAAGCAGGAGTAGGTTTCGCCATCAAATCACACCTTGTCAACAAGCTAGCTCTCAGGACTTACAAAAGGCATAAATGACTGCCTGATGACGCTGAGACTTTCCTTTTCTGGTAAGAGGCATGCAACTATTGTCAGTGCCTATGCACCCACAATGACCAACCCAGATGAGGTCAAAGACAAGTTCTATGATGATCTTGATTCTGTGATTTCTGCTACACTCCGGACAGACAAACATCCTCCTGGGAGACTTCAATGTTAGAGTGGGAACAGACCACCAAACCTGGGTAGGAGTGATTGGGACTGAAGGAAAAATGCAACAGCAATGGCCTCCTCCTTTTGAAGAAGTGTGCAGAGCATGAACTGCTGATCATTAACATGGTCTTCCGTCTGCCAACTCGCAACAAGACGTCATGAATGCATCCTCGCCCCAAACACTGGCAACTCATTGATTATGTCATAGTACAAAGGAAGGACAGACGGGGTGTCAGAAAGACAAAGACTATGTGTGGAACAGACTGCTGGACAGATCACAGGCTTGTTTTCAGCAAACTGAACCTGCGCATTCAGCCTGCATGGCGACCACAAGGCAAGGGAGTGCCAAAGAGACTGGATGTCTCCAAGCTGAAACAAGACAGCAAGAGGCAAGCCTTCATTAATGATATCTGCAGCCGATTAGATGCAGTGGAACTCTGTTCAGATGATCCAGAAGAGAATTGGACAGTCTTAAGAGACACCGTCCACTCTTCTGCGATGGATTCCCTGAGACCAGTATCTCGCAAACATCAAGACTGGTTTGACGAGAATGACGAAGAAATCCAGGTACTCCTTGAAGAGAAACACCAAAAACACAAGGCATACCTTAGTGATACCAGGTAAGTATTCAATAAGGCGGCATATTCAAATATATGCAAGACAGTCCAGACTAGGCTCAGTGATATGCAAGACTCCAGGCTGAGCAGTAAGGCTGATGAAATCCAGTCCTTTGCAGACAGAAAGGATATGAAGAAGTTCTTTGATGCGCTAAAGACAGTTTATGGTCCCCAAAGCTCAGGAACCACCCCTCTTCTCAGTGCAGATGGAACTAGTCTTCTGACTGACAAAGAGGCTATCTTGAAAAGATGGGCTGAGCACTTTGATAATGTTCTTAATCGGCCATCATCTATCAATGATGACGCTGTCAACAGATTACCACAGGTGGAATGTAATCTGCTGCTTGACGAGTTCCCAACCGTCGATGAAACCGTGAAAGCAATAAAACGTCTGTCATCTGGCAAGGCTCCAGGATCAGATGCAATACCTGCTGAGATCTACAAAGCAGAAGGAAGTCCAGTTGCAAAGAAGATAGAGTTATTTCACATTATGTGGAGAAAAAAAAACAAACAAAAAAACATCCCTCAAGAATTCAAGGATGCATCAATTATCCACCTATTTAAACGAAAAGGGAATTCTCAGTTGTGTGAAAATCATCGTGGCATTTTCTATTGTCAATTGCTGGGAAGGTCCTTGCAAGAGTCCTTAACTGACTGAATGAACATCTTGAACAGTCAGGGCTTATACCAGAAAGCCAGTGGGGATTCGGAAAGGACAGAGGAACAACTGACATGATCTTCCTACCAAGGCAGCTTCAAGAGAAATGCCAGGAACAGAACATGAACCTCTACATGACTTTTGTTGACCTTACCAAACCATTTGACACAGTCAGTCGTGAGGGTCTTTGGAAAATTATGGCGATGTTTTGCTGTCCGATCAAGTTCATAGCAATGGTGAGGCAGTTCCACGATGGTATGCTTGCACGGGTCCAAGATGATGGTGAGTTCTGATCCATTCCCTGTGACAAATTATGTTAAGCAAGGCTGTTTATTAGCCCCAGCTCTGTTCAGCATGATGTTCTCTGCCATGCTTACAGCTGCTTTCCAGGATGGTAAAAATGGTATACCTATTAAGTATCGCTTTAATGGGAAACTTTTCAACCTAAGAAAGTTGCAAGCCAAATCCAAGGTGCAGACAGAGGTACTAGACGAGTTCCTCTTTGCTGATGACATGGCAAAGGGTACTCCAACAGAAGAGAAGATGCAAAAAAGGTGTAGATGAAGTATCTGACCCCTGTGACAGCTATAACCTCACAATCAGCATCAAAAAGACCGAGATGGTTTATCAACCAGCACCTGGCAAGCCTTACAAGGTGTCCACCATTACAGTGACAGGTCAGAAATTGCAAGTGGTAGAGTTCACCTACCTTGGAAGCACATTGTCAAGAGTCGTGCACATTGATAATGAAGTCAATGCCAGGATTGCCAAAGCCAGTGCAGCATTTGGCCGACTACGTGGTAGTGTTTGGGATCGAAGTGGAATCAGGCTTGACACAAAGCTGAAAGTATACAAAGCTGTGGTGCTGCCAACACTATTGTATGCATGCGAAACGTTGACAGTTTACCAACGGCACGCCAAAAGACTGAACCACTTCCATACAAGCTGCCTTAGAAAACTTTTAAAGATTAAGTAGCAAGACAGGATTACAGACACAGGAGTCCTGAAAAGGGCAGGGATGCAGAGTGTACATACTATTCTGAAACTGGCACAGTTAAGATGGACAGGTCATGTTACCAGGATGCCTGGGGAACATTTGCCAAAGAAAATCTTCTGTGGAGAACTAGAAATGGGCAAACGCTACCATGGTGGTCAGAAGAAGCGATACAACAACATCCTCAAAGTTCAACATACCATCTGAGTCATGGGAACAAATTGCACTGTACCGAGAAAAGTGGCGAGGCCTCATCAGAAGTGAATATGAGGCAAAAAAAGAATCAGCGATGCCGAGCAGAAACGTTCACAGCACAAAGCCAGAGCTGGCATCACCAACAGAGCTGTCTTGCTCTGACCTCTGTTGTTCCATCTGCAACAGACAGGATAGAGCTAGAACTGGTCTAATCAGCCGTCTTAGAACACACAAACAGTAGCATTTTTCGCATGTGATTAAGATAGGTCATTGTCAGTAATGACAAATGAACCATTATTATTATTATATGTCATAAAAACACGTTCATTAATCTTTGAAATGGTTGTATGAAAAAGACAATTATTTAGGACAATACCTGAAATAAGACACAAGCCATGAAAAAGACCCAATGAAACGGACACGAATTTCTGATACAGATAGAACAGTTATTTCATGATGAGTATAAATATAAAAGTCATGTCAAGTCAAGTCAAATTTATTCACTCACTCCATTTAAACAATGGCAACATGAGGAACAAAGTGATTCAAACATATGATACGTGGCAGAGAATACCAGCTAAATAATCAAAGTATACCGTGTCATCCCACAAGTATTCGGACATCTTAACTCCTGACCGTGTACTACAATCCGAACAAGTCCATCCCATGGTGAAAAACTCTGGTTATTCCCATAATTCTTAGTATGACATTTCGGGTATAAAAAATAAATTACGCAGTTCAGTTGATGGTTTCTGTTAGTATGTTAGCACAAAAAAAATAAAAAAGTAAAAAAAAAAAAATAAAAAAAAAATAAAATAAAATAAAATAAAATAAATAAATAAAAAAAATAAAAATAAGAAATAAAATAAATAAAATAAACAAATAAATTTCAACCTTATGTCCTGAATTTGTTTATTTATTTATTTGAAAGGCAATTTCTAAGCGAGCACGACCATGACTTGGATACCGGTGTGCAAATCATTGCTGATGCAATATTTGATGCAGCCGAAAAATCAATTCCAAATAAAGTTGTTAGTATTCGTCCTAATGATTATCCCTGGATCACATGCAATATAAAATTACTTATACGTAGACGACGAAGAATTTACAACAAATTCAAGAAAACAAAGAACTTATATTTCTGGAATTGGTTTAAAAAAATACGAAACACAGTCACAAACCTAATCCGGAACTAAAAGCAAGAATATTTTAACAAGCTTGAAAGTATACTCACCGATGAAACTCCTAACTCTAAACTTTTCTGGAAAACTTCCAAGCAAATCTTAAAACTCGAAAAATCCTCACAAGCGATACCCACCCTTAACCTCAACAATAAATGTGCAGAAACTGACCTCCAAAAAGCAAACATGTTGAATGAATACTTTTCTTCCCAATCTGTAGTTGATGATCACAATACACCTTTGCCACCTCCGAACACCTTTTCACATGAATGTCTGGAAATCTTCGAGATCAGTCCACAGACTGTTAAAGACATCTTCGACGGCCTTAATACGAGTAAAGCTAGTGGGCCTGATCTTATGAGTCCTCGATTGCTCAAAGAAGGTTCGTCTATTCTTGCAGAGCCTTACTCAATCTTATATACTTCTTCTCTTCGTCTAGGTCACTTTCCATCCTCTTGGAAGGACGGAAATGTTACAGCAATTCACAAAAAAGATGATCGGTCAAAACCTTCGAATTATAGGCCGATATCATTACTTTGTCAACCAGGTAAAAGCATGGAACGATGCATACATAAAGTACTATATAATTACATTAGCAAACACAAACTCTTAACCCCCTTTCAGTCCGCTTTATCCCAGGGGACTCCACGACCTTCCAACTCCTCCATACTTACCATATGTTTTGCGAAGCTGTCGATAACGGTAAGGAAGTTCGTGTGGTTTTCTGTGATATAAGCAAGGCTTTTGATAGGGTTTGGCACCAGGGTCTTATACACAAACTACGAGATATGGGCTGCTGCGATGAACTTCTAAACTGGTTCTCTAGCTATTTATCCAACGGACGACAAAGAGTTGTCATAAACGGTCAGACATCTGAGTGGACATATGTCCTAGCCGCTATTATTTCTCATCTACATCAATGACACCGTAAACGAGCTCCAAGCATCAGTTAGATTGTTTGCAGACGATACAAGCCTTTATATAATAGTTGAAAATCCAAACACTGCAGCCACCATTTTAAATCATGACCTGAACCGTATCGATACATGGGCTGCGCAGTGGCTAGTTGATTTCAACGCTGCTAAAACTATTTCCCAAATCTTATCATTGAAACGTAACCCACCCCTGCATCCACCCCTGTATATGAACGGAATACATATCACTGATGCTTCATCGCACAAGCACTTAGGCTTGACGTTCACCAATAACTGCAATTGGACTGAACACATCAACAATATCACAGCAGCCGCCTGGACTAGACTAAATTTGTTACGTTCACTGAAATTTGAAATGAACAGACATGCCCTCGGAATAATGTATATCTCATTTATTAGACCCTTGCTTGAATATAGTGACGCAGTTTGGGACAACGCCTCTGTAGAAAGTAAAAAGCAACTAGAAGCAGTACACAACGAAGCAGCGCGAATTACAACAGGTGGAACAAAACCTTGTAGCATAAAGAACCTCCTTGATGACCTCGGCTGGGAATCTCTACAAGCTAGGCGCGAGAAGCACAAACTAATTATCTTTTATAAAATGGTAAACGGCCTTACACCTGAATATCTCCAATCCCTTATTCCACCAATTGTTCAAAATACTACTACATATAACTTGAGAAATTCCAGCGATCTTTGCAATGTTCATGCGCGAACAAACTTGTTTTATAACTCATTCATTCCATCAACAATACGTGCCTGGAATGATCTCTCTGACGAGATTAAGACCGCACCATCTGTTGCTTCGTTCAAATATCGACTTAATAATATTCTTAAAAAACCTCCGAAATATTACGATACTGGCTCTCGTATTGGTCAGATCTTGCATGCAAGACTCAGAATGGAATGCAGTTCCTTAAACGCGCATCTCTACAGGAAAAATATCGTCCCTAGCCCAAAATGTTCATGTGGGAGATTCGAAAGTACCTATCACTACTTTTTCCAATGCCCAAACTATGCAGTCACTAGAAGAAGGTATCTTTCGAACTATCTTCCTACCCTGAACACTAATCAGGCTCTTTATGGTATAGCTGATGCTTCTGTGGTAGAGAATGAAGCTTTATTTTCTCAGGTCCAACAATTCATAATACACTCTAAACGTTTCGTTTGATCTTTTAACAAAAATACACATCAAGCGGTATGATAAACTAAATACACTTTAAATGAATATGCAACGTTATTCAAAATGAAACTTTAACGGGTATTGTCGATCGACAGTGTAGAATGCTACATCGTATATGTTGAGCGAGGACAAAATTGTCGTAATTGTAACATAAATACCCTTATGAGCATTCTCTCAGTAAGCATTCTGCATAATTATGAATCTGGCCGTTATCGGCCGATAGTGGCCGATGTGGATTTGTGAGGAATGCTGGCTGGGCTAAGAACAAATGTGCACGCTCTTCTCAAAGAAATTCTCGATATATGTACCGATGTAAATAACTAAAATATCACTATAACTATGGCATGTCCTCGCATCATCATCATCATCATCATTATCATCATCATCGTCGTCGTCGTCGTCGCCGTCGATATCATCATAATTATCATTATCATCATCATTATCGTCGTTTCTTTCAAGTCAATGTAGTAGATTGTATCATTAATATTATTGGTAGTAGTAGTGGTAATGGTAATGGCAACAATAAAGATCGCAATGATTATTATTGTTGTGTTGTTATTATTACTGCTGTTAGTGGATTATTATTATTATTATTATTAGGAGTTGCAATAATGATGGTGATTGGGACGACGGTAGGCATTATTATTATTATTATTATTATTATTATTGTGTACTTCATAAACATACATCATTATTATCTACCATTCACGTATTGTAAATATGCCTTTATTTCTATTTCAGGAGATGATTTATATAAGCTTCTAGCTTTTTATCAAATCCTGTACCATATAACATTATGCGATGTATATATGTGAACTTAAATGAATAAAATATTGTTTAAACTAAAGGAACCGTGTTTTTACGTGGAAATACAATGTAAATGAAAATGACATGCGTGAACACGGAAGTTCAATTTGCGGTAAACGAAATTTTTTTTTTATGTTAAGTCTCTAAGCAGTATTTTGACTATTAATACTGCTTTAATGAAGCAATAAAATCCAGCTTGACACCTTACAGGAGACGATTTATATATATATATATATATATATATATATATATATATATATATATATATATATATATATATATATATATATATATATATATATATATATATATATATATATATATATATATTGTTGTATTTAACATGTAGTATCTTCGAGAACCTCTATTCTAATATGCAGCGTATTGAAGATTGTCCCGTCGATTGCGATCTCGCTGAGATAACGCCAATTCGAAACTTACCTGGAAAGTTTCGCGCATGCGCACAATTGTGTGAAACAAGTAC